>PVIU01006584.1:0-87549 GCA_004026605.1 Ondatra zibethicus
ATACTCATTGTGTGGGCAGAACAACTCCAGGACTGTATTTGTGACTAATTGTATAACAGGTTATTTTAGTGTCTGTTCTGTGGAAAGTGTAAAGCCTTCCAACGAAGGGTTTTACTGTAGACCTTTTCTCACCCATGCTGTTGATTGCTAAATGTAATAGTCTGATCATGACACTGAATAAATGTCTTTCTTTTTTTTTCTTTTATTTTTCAAAAAAAAAGCTAAATATCGAAATACCAATAATCCAATAAAAAATGGGATACAGATCTAAACAGAGAATTCCCAACAGAAGAATCTCAAATGGTCAAAAGACACTTGAGGAACTCATCAACATCCTTAGCCATGAGGGAAATTTAAATCCAGACAACTCTGAGATACCATCTTATAGCTTCCAGAATGGCTAAGATTAAAAACACTGATGACAGCTTATGTTGGAGAGGATGTGGAGTAAGGAAAACAATCCTCCACTGCTGGTGGGAGCACAAACTTGTATAGCCATTTTAGAAATTGGTATAGTGGTTTCTCATAAACCTGGGAGTCAATCTACCTCAAGACACGGCAATATGACTCTTGGACATAAACCCAAAGGATGGGCAATCATACCACAAGGACATTTGTCCACCTATGTTCCTAGCAGCATTTTTTGTAATACCCAGAACCTGGAAGGATAGAATTTCATAATGTGCCTTTAAAATGACTGGAGACTGAGTTATCACAAAATTGGTATTAAAAAACTGACCTAAACCTCCCATTAAATTTGGATTAAGTGTTGGTAACTTTCAAGTTTTTAATAAGTGTATTCATAAATTATGAGGAAACATTTCTTTTGGTTCTCTGCCCCCAAATTTTGCTTTTTGTCACAGTTATTCCAATGCGACTGCCTGTTTTAAGGTGGGGACTGATAAGTTCCATAGGGAATTTCACATTCTTCTCTCTTCTTTTTGGTGCAGAAATTTTATGGTCCAGATCTTTAAATAACAGCATTCATATAGAAAGCATACTTGATAATTTTTCATACCCTAGTGAACAAAATAAAAGGCTTGTGAATTTTTAGTATAGTCAGACATCAAAAGCACGTGCAACAACCCACCATTTAATTTTAGACTGCCAAAATAGACAGTAAATTATGTTACTGTATTTTTACAGTATCATTGTTAATTTTACAACCCATTCTCATAAGAAAATTCTAATAGATAAGTTAAAATAAACAACAAAAATTTTCTCTTCATTTGCTCTCTCCACGTACAGAGGAGGTATATTTATTCTGGATGTTATCCCCATAATACTAAAGACTTTCATGAACTTTTTTGATATATCCATAGCAGAGAGTATGTACTCAATACATTTTCTCTTGCTATGAGAAATGAGGAACTGAGCAAACTATGCTGTCTTTAACACTTTTCTTTACCTCAACTTCTTTATTAGTTACATTATCTTTTAATGTTTTAGATTTATTTTTGATGATTAATTTGTGTGTATGTGTGTGCGTACATGTGTGTGTGTGTGTGGTATGTATTAGTGAAGGCACACATACACTATGCCATATGTGTGGAGGTCAGAAAACAACTTTCCAACTTTCAGAAACTGGTTCTCTCCTTTTACTGTGGTTTCTGGATATCGGACTCAGGTCCCCATATTATGAAACAGTGATTTCGCCTGTTCTGCCATCTCACTAGCCCTTGTTATTATTTTTAATTATCACAGAGTAATTACATATAATTATAAGGTACACTGTGATGTCTCAGTGCATGTGTACAATTTGTACTAATCATACCAAGTGATTTGGCTTATCCATAAACTCATACATTTATTATTTCTCTGTGGTGAGAACATTCAAGAGAAGTTCTCTTCTAATTATTTTGTAATATATATCACTATTAACTGTTATCATCCTACTGTGAAGGAGAATACCAGAACTACATTAGCTTAAAAAATCTCCTCCAGTGATTTCATTTTCAAATTTGTACAATATATATCCAAGCTCTGTTTCTTGTCATCAAGTTTTAACACTATTGATTTGATCTCTATCTTGCAAATGAAGTAAACTCACACTTTCCCATATAACCCTGACTCTTCTCATCTGTAACCACAATAATGTTTCTTACATTATTTCTCTGATATATTCAAAACAACACAATTGCAATTTATTTTGTAACTGTTTAAATCATGTGAAATTGTCAGTTTGTCAAATGTTATTAATTTCACATGGTTAAATCTAATGTAATATTTTATGTTTTCTGCTTCTTGATAATTTGATCATAAAAATAATGAAATACATTTATAATATCTCACATATACACACATGTACATTTCATGATATTAGAAAGTAGTGTCACAGGACACATGGTTTTATATAATATTTAATACTTATCAAACCTAAACCTAGTGTCTCAACATCTCTTATGAAAAATTGCATATATACCTACCAACTTATCACTTATGCATCTTAACATGACATCATTATCTTAACCCATTCTAAACCATTATTAATTTCCAGGTTGAAAAACATCACATCCCTGCTTCTTTATAATAAGCAATATTAGTGCTTTTCAATTGCTGAACCCCCAAACCTGCAAATTCTCTTAGATTTCTAGTTTTTCCTTCTTCCTCTACCTTCACTTACCTTTTACTTTTGTACTTTCTCCAAAATATAACTGATGCAATAAATTAATCAAATCTCAACTCCTCTAATATTTCCTTCATTCACAATACTATCAATGTCATTTAGTATACTTTAGTTAGAGGTCTCTCTATTTTTATTATTGACTGCATATCACAAACTCACTCTCTAGAGCCCCTATAGGTCATGACTAGGGTGATTTTAAATCAGAAAACTCAACATTTTGTTCTTCCCTCTAAAACGTGTCATGGTTTACAATAGAAGAAAAAACAAAACTTCCTCAAAGCAGCTTCACACAGACAATACCACACTCTCTGATCACATTTTCCATCATTCAGACCCTTATACCATCTTCCATCTGTAGTGACCTCAATGTTTCTGTTACATAACATGATTCTTCCTGCATGAAAATGTTGAACGTGCTGTTTCTTCAGCTGCCAAACTCTCCAATGGTTTACCATAGCTCTTTTCTAGGTTTTACTTGGATATAACATATTATCTCATTATCTATTATATTAGTATATTATCTTAGGTAATATCAATATATCATCTTAATTATTAATATATTACCATAATATAGTAATATATTATCTTAGGTAATAATTAATATATTATCGCCTTAGCTGATCACCCAAGATTACATAGTATGTTCTATCCCACGATTAGTCAATTATCATATAAGATTTCCATCTCAAAATTTAGGAAAAGGTAAAATATTCTTACATAAATATTTATCTGTCTGCCACTAAATGCATGTTAAATAGATTAGGTTAGAGTATTTTCTGATTTTGTTTATATTTACTTATCCCCTGAGTACCTAAGACAATGTCAAGCATGTAATAGGTTCTTAAAAAGATTTGTTGAATCACACATTTCAGAAAGAAATAAACATAATCTGGTATCAATAAGAAACATATCAAATGAATTGTGTTTCTAATATTCTATCAGTTACCCAGAAATGTCATATATTTCCTGCATATTCATACAAGGGTGATATGTTCCAACATGGTCAACTATATCCACGTAAAACCTGAGAAAGCTTGCTAAAATTTCTAGGCACGACATAAACAGAGTTTAGTGCAGCTTCTTGGTAGCCACAATCTCTTTTCCAGATAGTCTTTTGGGAAGCAGGAGCACTGTAGCTCCTTTAAGAGAGGTGCAATAAAAACTGTGTGGCTTCTTTAAAAATGGTGCCTTCCTGGTTTGCCAGCACTAACAGCTCTGACTCTTCCAGGAGGTCGGCTACAGAACATTTAAATGGGGTTTGTGAGCAGAGTCCTACAACTTGCTTAATGGCAACATAGACCAACTGTGTGCCTCAAAATGGGGCTGTGATCATGGTTCACAGAGGCAGTGAATATGCCTCCTCCATGTTGGACTGGGCAGAGCCAACAGGCAGGATTGCAGAGTTGGTCCTAGCCACACTGATTAGCATTTTGAAAAAGTACTCCTGGTCAGAAAATAATTACAGACATTCAGTAAAGACAGATTCAGGTAGAAGAGGCCTCTAAATGGGTCACAGTGTTAGATAAATGTATGGAGGCTATGGAAAGAGAAAAAAAAGAATATAGACAGATACAAAAAGAAGTAAGTGGTTTAAAAAAAGAAAACAAACTCTTTAAAGAGACAGAGTACAGACAGTCATAGATTAAAGGAGTAAAGAAAAATAAGCCACATAAAGATGAAAAGTACAGAGAGAGTCTGGATTACATATTTTATCATGTTTTTTTAATGTTTTGACTGTGAATGAGCTAAGTACAGAGAGGTACTTCATTGTACAGGCTGCTAAGCAAGACCAACATTTATGTTCTAAAGGTATCTTGACTTCAAAATTTGGGTCTAAGGATATGTTGCTTTGGAAAAGAGGCTCTGCTTTTGCTTCCACAGAAGATGAGAACCTGGAGATTCCTTCTAGACTAATGTGGTTTGATGGACCAAGAGCCCCTGGAAGGTCTCCACAAACCCCAAAATTACTTTGCACAAAAAACAGCAGGAAGCAGTTTGGAAAGAACTATGTCCAAATTTCCAAATATTGTTTATAAATGTTTGTTTATATGTAAAGGGGGATATACTATAAAGATGAATATTTTGCACTGGTATGGATCTTGGTCTATTGATACAAATTTAAATTTTGTTATATGTATATTTCTGCTCTTGATTAAGGTATTGTGTTTGTGCAGCTCATTTAAAATATAATGTATAATTAAGAAATACAGGTTAATAGATAGTCATCTATAATAGTCAAACTTGTAATTATGTTAGTTTGGTTTTCTAGATATATAGAGATACATTACAGTTAGATAGGCATTCTTCAAAACCTTCTAAGACTAACAGAATATGGCATTTAAAATGTTTTAAGAACTTAGGACTTTTCATGACAATGAGTAACATCTGCTCCTGGCAGCACCAGTCTACTTCAAGAGGAAGATGGGCATCAAAGAGGATCCTTATGATGATTGCTAGCCATTTGGGCAAGAAACTGATCTTACCTGCACTGCTTGATATTATGCTGTATGAACTGGACATGTGGGACCCACAGAAATATGACCACTGACCTTGC
Source organism: Ondatra zibethicus (assembly GCA_004026605.1). NCBI lineage: Eukaryota > Metazoa > Chordata > Mammalia > Rodentia > Cricetidae > Ondatra > Ondatra zibethicus. The sequence continues at coordinate 5,181 of PVIU01006584.1, forward strand.
ATAAAGGGGAGTCTGTCCTTTGGGGTTTCTGCTTCATGAGAGAGTCAGCCAGACATTCTATAGGATACAGAAGAAAGTGACCGACAAACTACCAATATAGGTGAAACTGTCTTAAAAATTTCCTGCTTCATGGAAAAGTCTGCTGGATAGAAAGGCCTATGGGCTCAAGACAGGTTCCCCAATGTTACAGAAGAACCTTGGGTGGCTGTCCAGGGAGTGAGATGTCTCTGTCAATTCTAGAGTTTTGGAAGTTGCTTACAATGTACTTCCTGTTTACTTAGGTAATATTATATTCTCCTTGAGTTTTTGAAGGACTTGAAGAATAAATAGTTATAGTTTTCCTTAGCTATGATAAAAGATAAAGTAGATATAAATATTGTAACTGTAATTCTTGCTTGATACCTGTTTTGTTATATATAATTTTACTATGTTAAAATTAAAACCTTCCTTTTTATTTAGACAAAAAAGGGGAGGTGACATGGGATTCCCCTCTGTATGCTGTGAATACCATTGGTTAATAAAGAGTCTGCTTTGGGCCTATTGCAGCACAGAATAGAGCAAAGCAGGAATTACAAGCAGATAAAGGAAGAAAGAAGGCAGAGTCAGAGAGATGCCATGTAGCCACCAGAAGAGAAAGACACTTCTCTGCCAGTACTGGTAAACCACAAACCTTGTGGTAAAATTGAAAATAATAGAAATGGGTTACTTTAAGATATAAGAGCTAGCTAGAAATATGGTTAAGCTATTGGCCAAACAGTATTGCAATTAATACAGTTTCTGTGTGATTACTTCTGACCTGGGCAGCCAGGAAATGAACAAGCAGTCCCCACCAACACAGAGCATTTTAAGTCAGAAATTCTGATTGATTTTCTTTCCCTCAAGGTATAGAATGAACCAGTATCATCTCTAAGAACCTAGGAGTTATTATAACACTTTTTAAACTGAAGATGGTTTTAAATAATCCTAGTTTTTTGTTTAGATTAAACAAATTACATTACATTATTTTTTCTGGGATACATTTTGCTGACTAGTTTGATTGTTTTCTCCAAAATAAGAAAATTAGAAATTAACATTTCTGGTTTCATTTTGTGCTAGAAAAAAATCCTTACTTGATTCTTTCAGTTGATTATTTCTGAAGTGATAAAATGTAAAACTCTAGGAAATTTTAAATCATGGAGTTTTGAGGCTCTATAGTTTTAGGAAGGAAAGTAACTCTAATGTTGGGACCATTTGGAGTCCTGGCCTCCAGCTGCTCTTCCCTGCTAGTGATCTTTACTTTCCTTCTGATTTGAGTTACTGAAAGCTGTGTCAGAGTTGTTTACCAGCTCTGCTCCGTGAGCACGTGTTGCCTTGCCTTGAGGATCAGAGGATAAGGTTTTCACCTGTTGGCCCACCTGACTGTTGGGCATATAAGCCTCCATGGTGCTATTGAATAAAGGGCTTCTTACCAGTGATTAGAGGTCCATGTCTCTGTCTCTCTGTCTGTGTGTCTTTGTGTGTTTCAATCTCCAGCCCCTTGCCGGAAACTCACGAACTGTATGGTAGTGCATAGAGTGCAGACAGGCGTTGTGTGCTGCACTCTAACTTGATCATTTATCTATCAGAGATGCTGATCTTTTTCTTTTCTGTTTTTGAAAGTCTTTTCTCATTTTACATAGCAATCACTTTTCTCACTACCTCGTTTCTGTCTACTCTCCCCACCACACCTCCATCCACTCCTAAAAGAGGGTAAGGCTGTCACATCAATTTGAGGCAGAATAAAGGCCCTCCCCACTATATCTAGGCTAAGCAAAATATCCCTGCAAAGAGAGAATGGGCACTAAAAAGCCAATTCAAGCATTAGGCATAAATCCTGGTCCCACTGCCAGTAGCCCCACAGACTTCCCTGCCATACATCTGTCACCCATATTCAGAGGGCCTTGTTTGGTGTTATGCATGTTTCCCCCACTGTCAGTTTGGAGTCATTAAGAACTGATGAGCTCAGGTCACCTGTTTCTGTGTGTATCCACATCATGTTCTTGACCCTTTCTCTCATATTATTGCTCCTCCCTCTTTTTGACTGGACTATAGGAGCTCAGCCCAGTGCTTAGCTGTGGATCTTTGCCTCTGTTTCCATTAGTTACGGGATGAAGGCTCTATGATGACAATTAAGGTAGTCACCAATCTGATTACAGAGGAAGGCCAGTTCAGACACCTTCTCCACTATTGCTTAGGGTCTTAGCTGGGGGCATCCTTGTAGATTCCTGGGAATTTTCCCAGTGCCTTGTTTCTTGCTATCCCCATTACGGCTCTGTCAATCAAGATATCTCTTTCCTTGCTCTCCCTCTCTGCCCTTTCCCCATCTCGACCATCCTGTTCCTTCATGTTGTCCTCCTCCCTCTACTTCCTCCTTCCTCCTTCCCCTGAACCCCTGCTCCCAATTTTCTCAGGAGATCTTGTCTATTTCCCCTTCCCAGGAGTATTCCTGTATATCTCTCTTAGGATTCTCCTTGCTACCTAGCTTCTCTGGGATCATGGACTACATAGGCTTGTTACCCTTTGTTTTATGTCTAATATCCACTTATGAGTGATCACATACTGTATTTGTCTTTCTGGCTCTGGGTTACCTCATTCAAGATGTTTTTTCCTAGTTCCATCTATTGGCCTTCAAATTTAAAGTTGTCTTTTTTTTTTTTTGCTGCTGAGTAGCACTCCATTGTGCAAATGTACCACATTTTCTTTATCTATTCTTTGGTTGAGGGACATCTAGGTTGTTTTCAGGTTCTGGCTATTATGAATGGTGCTGCTATGAACACAATTGAGCTTGTGGTATGAGTTTTCATCCTTTGGGTATTGGTATTGCTGTGTCTTGAGGTAGATTTAGTCACAGTTTTCTGGGAAACCACCATGCTGATTTCCTAAGTGGCTGTACAAGTTTGCACTCCCATCAGCAGTAGTGGAGTGTCTCTTTTACTCTTCATCCTCTCCAGCATAAGATGTCATTTGTGCATCCTCTCCAGCCTAAGATGTTATTAGTGTTGTTGATCTTAGCCATTCTGGAAGGTGTAAGATGGTATTTCAGTCATTTTGATTTGCATTTCCCTGATGGCTAAGGATGTTGAGAAGTTCCTTAAATGTCTTTTAGCCATTTGAGATTCTTCAGTTATGAATTCTCTGTTTAGATTTGTATCCAATTTTTAATTGGATTATTTGGTATTTTGACATCTAGTTTATTGAGGTTTTTATATATTTTGGAGATCAGTCCTCTGTCCTATGTGGCATTAGTAAAGATATTTCTCATTTAGTAGGCAGCCATTTTGTCTTATTGACTGTGTCCTTTGCCTTAGAAAAGCTTCTCAGTTTCAGGAGATCCCTTTTATTTATTGTTGCTCTCAGTGTCTACTACTGGTATTATATTTAGAAAGTGGTCTTTTGTGCCAATGCATTGAAGGCTATTTCCACTTTCTCTTCTATGAGGCTCAGTGTGGCTGGATTTATGTTGAGGTCTTTTATCCATTTGGACATAAGTTTTGTGCATGGGAATAGATATGGGTCAGTTTGCATTCTTCTACATGTTGACATACAGTTTTACCAGCACCATTTGTTGTAGATATTTTCTTTTTTCCATTGTATAATTTTAGCTTCTTTGTCAAAAATCAGGTGTTCATAGGTTGTGAATTAATATCAGGGTCTTCAATTGGATTCCATTGGTTCACCTGTCTGTTTTTTGCCAATACCAAGTTGTTTTCATTACTGTAGCTCTATAATAGAGCTTGATGTCAGAGATTATGATGCCTACAGAAGTTCCTTTATTGTACAGGATTGTTTTGGCTATCCTGGTATTTTGTTGTTGTTGTTTTTCCACATTAAGTTTCATATTGTTCTTTCAAGTTCTGTGAAGAATTGTGCTGGGATTTTTAAGGGGATTACACTGTATCTGTAGATTGCTTTTGGTAAACTTGCCATTTTTATTATGTTGATTCTCCCTATCCAAGAACATGGAAGATATTTCCATTTTTTGATATCTTCTCCAATTACTTTCTTCAAAGAATTAAAGTTCTTGTTGAACAGGCCTTTCACTTCTTTGGTTAGTTTTACCCCCAAGGTATTTTATGTTCTTTGTGGCTATTGTTAAGGGTGATGTTTGTCTGATTTTTTTTCTAAGACCTTTTATCATTTGTACATAGGACAGCTACTGATTTTTTTAATTGATCTTGTATCCTGCCACATTACTGAAGGTGTTTAATCAGCTGTAGGTGTTCTTTTGTAGAGTTTTTGGGGTCACTAATGTATACTATCATATCATCTGCAAATAGTGAAAGTTTGACTTCTTTTCTTTTTATATGATAAAACATCTCATCTGTTCATCTACTCTAAAAATGTTTATGAAGCATTCATTATATATAAATAGTCTGTGAATCCCGAGATTAATAGAATTGAATAAAATCCATTGTTTCATAGGAAAAACCTAAGTCTCATAGCTCTTCCTTTGCAGTGGGTAAAGATGATGATGAGGTCTCTAATATGATCAAAAGATGGTGATAAAGCCTGGGAAGATAAACATAGGGATGATAAGAAGTACTGAGTGCAGTGATTACATAATCAGGTAAAGATGTATAGAAAGATTTCATTAGAAAGATGATGTTTGAATAAAGGTCTGAAGGAATCATGAGAATAAATTACCCCGCCAATATCTGATAGTATAGATAGTTAAGAAAAATTAAAATCCACAGAAAAAAACTGATCTTTGAAGATGCCTAATGTGTCTTAGGAACAATAAAAAGATCAGTTTGATCAGTTGAATGAATTAAATGTGCAGTAGGAAAAAAGGTAAGGAGGTTATGGACAACTTTGTGTGTTAGAATGAAGACATTGACTTTTACTAAGTTATTAAACATTGTAGTGATATCAACAAAATCTATCTTGGGTACATTTTGAGACTGAACCAACTAGATTTTCTGAATGTTAGGTAAGGGAGAGAAGTGACAGAGATAAATTCAAGATTCTTTTTCCTGAACAACTGAGTACAAAGTGTAATTGAAGTATGTGTATATAAGGGAAATTTTTAATTGAGTTTTTCTTAGCAGTGAGTCTCATTGAGATATCCAAATTTCAGCTATATGTATCACGTTTAAAATGACAAATACATGGTCATATATGCTAATCTGGATTCTGTAGACAAATCCAAGATGAAGATGTTAAAGGATGATTAATGAGTATAAAACAAATCCATGATATTGGAAAAAAGAGTTACCACTGTTATGCTCATAATGATTATTTCCTTTTTTAGATGTCAGAATTTTCCAATCATATCTATATTTTCATACCTTTTTCAAGTTTTCTAGGTATTATCTATTTTCTCTGGGGTCCTTCATTGATTTGTTTTGGTCATTCTTTTGAATGGTATTGCTTTTCCTCAAATATCTGGATATCATGGTTAATAATTTCAGTTTGTGAATAAAAATACTGCATTCATGAGATATAAACATGAAAATTTCTTCTCTAGGTTATTTTCTGGATTGGAGGGACAGTACAGAATGTATATTCTGTGGGACTATATTGGGCCTGTCAATTAGCAGGCTTCATTTCAAAACTTAATGGAAAACACAGAGGCTGACTCAGTATAACACCATAAAACACCAATAAAATGATGTCTTTATTTAGAAAATAGAGTATTTGAGGCTGTCTTCTAGATGTAAAAGACTTTTTGATTTATCTCATTCAGTGATTGAGCTGCCTTTCTTTGTTTTTGTTTTTTTAATTTTTGTCTCAGTTACTTCTTTAGTTGTAGTGATAAAATACCCTGAAAGAAGCAATCTAAGGAAAAAGATGTGGGCTCAAAGTTCAAGGGTACAATCTACCATGGCGAGAAGTCAAGGTAGTGGCAGTTGAAACAGCTAATAACATTGCATCAATATTTAAGAAGAAGAAAACAATAAATGCTTGTGCTTAGTTTACTGTCTCCTATTTTATACAGACTAGGGTCCCAGGGAATGGTGTTACCTACAGTTAGTGGCTCCTCCTACCTGAATCAATCTAAGATAATCCCCCAATGAATGCTAGAGGCCCTTTTCCCAGGTGAGCCCAGATTTCCTCAAGTTAACAATTAAGGTTATCTTGAGGTTATCTATCCCAAACCCTCTTCCCCACTGATCTCCCCCATTTGCCCAGAAGCCCTTTGTTGAGGATTATAATGCCCTCAATTAATGCCCTTTATTCTTTTTTGTGTTAACTTTTCATAGAGTGACATGAACAAATATACAGTAATTCCATATAGGACACTGATAATACAATAATGAAATGTAATTTCTCCAAAGGTTAGAGATTTTGATCACATTTTCAAATATTCATAGGCTGTTTGCATTTCTTCTCTTCAGAGATGTCTAGTTCATTGGCCAATTTATTGGTTTTATGTGTGGGGAGTTGTGTGAGAATGCCCTGCCATAGGCTCATATATTTGAATACTTGGTTCCCCAGTTGATGGAACATTTGAAAAGTATTAGAAGGTGTGTCATTATTGGAAGAGGGGTCACAAGAGGTCGGTTTTAAGGTTTCCAAAGGCATACCATCCCCAGTCTCTGCTACTGCTACAACTCCATTACTGCATGCCTGCTGCCATACTGGCCAACATGGTGACCATGTATACTAACCTTTTGAATATGTAAGCAACAGAAAAATAAAACACCAATACATACATTTGCATTTAAATTTGCATTTCTGTAGAAGTTAATCAGTCTAATGTATAATTGGCAGAGACATTTTGCCTATTTTTAAGGTTCTTTGCATTTTCAATTTTTTAAATTTATTATAATTAAAAAAAAATACTAACCCAAGTTCCCATTCCCTCCCCTTCTCCATTCCTTCCACACACCCTCCCATTTAACCCCCATTTAATCATCAGAGACGGTAAGGCATATTTCTTTTTGGAGTTCCAAGGCCCTCCCTTCTATATCTAGGCTGAGCAAGGTATACATCCAAAGAGAAGATGATCCCAAAAAAGCCATAGATGCAGTAGGGATAAATCCTAGTGCCACTGCCAGTGGCCCCTCAGTCTGCCCCAGCCATGCAAATGTCAATCACATTCAAAGGGACCAGTTTGATCCTGTCTATGCTTGTTCCTTCCCAGTCCAGCTGAAGTTGGTGAGCTCCCAATAGCTCAGGTAAACTGTTTCAGTGGGCCAACCCTTGACGTCTTTGCTCATATTCTCATTCCTCCCACTCTTCAACTGGACTTTGGGAGCTCAGTCCAGTGCTCTTATGTGGGTCTCTGTCTCTGTTTCCATCAGTTGCTGGATGAAGGTTTTATAGTGATATTTAAGATATTCATCCATCTGATTACAGAGCAAGTCAACATAGCCCCCTCTCCTCGATTACTTAGGGTCTTAGCTGGGCTATCCTTGTGGATTCCTGGGAATTTCTCTAGAGCCAGATTTCTGCTAACCCTATAATGGCTCCCTCAATCAAGATATCTCTTTCCTTGCTCTCTGTCCTTCCTCCACCTCAACTTTCCTATTCCCTCAAGTTCCTCTCCTCCCTCCCCTTCTTTCCTCTTCTTCCCCTTCCACCCTCCTTTCTCCTGCAACCCCCATGCTCCCAATTTTGTCAGATCTTGTCTGTTTTCCATTTCCAGGTGGGTCTATATATGTTTTTCTTTGGGTTCACATTATTACTTAGCTTCTCTTCGATCATGAAACCTAGTCTCAATGTCTTTCATTGCAATCCCCATCAAAATCCCAACACAATTCTTCACAGACCTTGAAAGAACAATACTCAATTTCATGTGGAAAAACAAAAAACCCAAGACAGTCAAAAATTTGTACAATAAAGGAACTTCAGAGGCATCACCATCCCTGACATCAAGCACTATTACAGAGCTACAGTAATGAAAACAGCTTGGTATTGGCATAAAAGCAGAGAAGCTGACCAAAGAAATCGAAACAGAGACCTGGATATTAATACACACACCTATGATCACCTGATTTTTCACAAAGAAGCTAAAATTATACAATGGAAAAAAGAAAGTATCTTCAACAAATGGTGCTGGCATAATTGGATATCCACATGTAGAGGAATAGAAATGGATTCATATTTATGGCCTTGCACAAAACTCAAGTCCAAATGGATTAAAGACCTCAATATAAATCTGACCACACTGAACCTGATAGAATAGAAAGTGGGAAGTAGTCATCAATGCATGGGCACAGGAGATTACTTCCTAAATATAACCTTAGTAGCACACACACTGAAAGCAACAATAAATAAATTGGACCTCCTAAAACAGAAAAGCTTCTGTAAAGCAAAGGACACTGTCAAGAAGACAAAATAGCAGCCTACTGAATTGGAAAATATCTTCACCAACCCCATATCAGACAAATGACTAATCTTCAAAATATATAAAGAACTCAAGAAATTAGACATTAAAATTCTAAATAACCCAATTTAAAAATGTGGTACAGAACTAAACAGAATTCTTAACAGAACAATCTCAAATGGCTGGAAAAATACTTAAGGAAATGTTCAACATCCTTAGCCATCAGGAAAATACAAATCAAATCAACTCTGAGATAGCATCTTACACCTGTCAGAATGGCTATGACCCAAAACACCAATGATAGCTTATGCTGGAGAGGATGTGGAGTAAGGAGAACACTCATCCAATGCTGGTGGGAATGCAAACTTGTACAACCACTTTGGAAATCAGTATGGCGGTTTCTCAGGAAATTGGGAATCAACCTACCTCAGGATCCACCAATACCACTCTTGGGCATATACCCAAAAGGTGCTCAATCATACTACAAAAGCATTTGGTCAACTATGTTCATAGCAGCATTATTTGTAATGGCCAAAACCTGGAAACAACCTATATGCCCCTCAACCGAAGAAAGGATAAAGAAAATGTGGCACATTTACACATTAGAGTACTACTCAGTAGAAAAAAAAAAAACAATGGTATCTTGAAATTTGCATGCAAGTGGATGGAATTAGAAAACACTATCCTGAGTGAGGTTACCCAGACCCCCAAATATGAATATGGTATATACTCACTCATAAGTGGATATTAGCTATAGACATTTTGGATATTCTGTAGGCCAGTGGTTCTCAACCTATGGGTTGTAATCCCTTTAGGGGTTGAACAACCCTTTCATATGGGTTGCAAATCAAGTATCATGCATATCAGAAATCGACATTACAATTCATATGGGTTGCAAATCAGATATCATGCATATCAAAAATTGACGTTAGATTCATTGAAATAGCAAAATTACAGTTATGAAATAGCAACAAAATAATTTTATGGTTAGGTGTCAGCACAACATGAAGAATTGGATTAAATGGTCACAGCATTAGGAAGGTTGAGAACCACTGTTGTGGGCTGGCTGTCTCTTCCTTCTAGTGATTGTTTTTCTTTGTTGTGTAGAAGCTTTGAACTTTTCTGTAATTCCATTTGTCAACTTTTGGCCCTAGTTCACAAGCTATTAGGGTCTCTCTGTTTCTCTCTAAGAAAATACTTGCCTGTATGTTAAAATGATTTACATATTTTTCTTTAGCAGTCTCAATGTTTCAGCTTTTCATTATGATCAATATTTTATTTTGAATTGACCTTGAGAGAATTTTTATTCATGTACATATAGAGACCCTGTTTTCTCAGACAAATTTGTTGAAAAGGCTGCTTTTTACAGTGCATATTTATGACACATTTTGTTGAAAATTAAGTACCTATATGCATATTTATTTCTGCTCTTCTACTTCATTGGTGCATGTGTCTGTTTTTGTGTAAATATCATGTTGGCTTAATACCATAGCTCTATAGTATAATTTGAGATTAGGTATCATGGTACCCCCAACAACGATCTTTATGCTAAATTTTTTTAGCCATTTATAGTGTTTTATGCTTTCATATAAATGCTAGAACTAGTTTTGTGTTTCTGTGATGAATATAAGGAGAATATTCACGGATGTTGTTTGGTATCAATGTAGTATTCATTTAAGCATCTCCTGTAGTGTGGATCAAAAGAATCACATTGAAAGACAAACATTTTAAGCCTTTCTGGAGCTGCATAGAACTTCATACTAAAGATGAACATGGTCATTTTCTGTTTTTGTTTAATATCATCTTCCTTTTCTTTCAAATTATTTCTTGTAATTTTGAGATTATAATATAATTACATAATTTTTCCTTCTCTTTCTCCATCCACACCGTCCCATATACCATTTGAAGCTCTCTTTCAAATTGTTTTTTTAAATTAATTGTTACATGTATATATATTTATACCACTGTCTCTGTAATGCTACTTGTATGTATGTTTTCAAGGATGACCATTAAGCACTGGTAAAGCAATTGGTGTGCTCTTCCCTGGGGAAGACAATTTCTCCCATTCTCATCCTTCTTTATTTTCCTGCAGTTCTTTGTTTTGGGTCTCTTGGGCTCTTCCCTGTACACTTTGGTATGAATATTATTTTACTTGTTCAGATCTTGTTTATATAAGCATATTGGTGAGACTTTATGTGTTTATCTTTTGACACTTCCAGGAGATGCAATCTCACAACAAACTCTCTGATACTCTGGCTCTTATAATTTTTCCACACCTCTTCTGAAATGTTTTCTGAGTCTAGTTACAAGAGGGTTTAATAGTAACACACACACACACACACACACACACACACACACAAACATATATATTCATGGATTAGGCTCCACAACTCTGCATTTTGATTGGTTGTTAGTTTTCTGCAGTGGCCTCTTTTGCAAAGAGAAATTTCCCTGATGAGGCATGAGGATTATAGTCATTTGTGTGTATGAGGACAAATATTTAGAATGTTGTCAGGGATTATACTGGTTTATTAAATTAGTGGTTGTAGATTATCGTTCAGTAACCATTATTTCACTATTACTGAGCAGTTTACTATGTTTCCATTACCAGAGATGGTATCCCTCTTTTTGAGTGGATCTTAAGTCCAATTAGAGAGCTGTTGGTTACCTCCAAGGTACTAGTGGCACCACTATAGCCTTAGGGCTATTGTGCAATACTCTTTGTTGTTGCCATTCATAGGTGTCATATCTGGATAGGACTGTTCTTAGAGGCTCCTGGCTCTGTTTCTGAAGTGCATGGTGTCTATAGGGACTTATATTCCACCTGTAGGGAGTCAAACAAGGCCAACTGCAATAGGCTTTATGTTTTGTGAGTCTCCTGGAAAACCCTGATAAACAACTCAAAATAGAGATTCTTGTGTGTAGTATTAATTTTTTTTTATTTTGTAGGCTTTGTCTCTTGGAAAGATTATTGTTAGCACACAAGAGAACATTTCACTGAAAATATATATACAGTCTCATGTATATTACAGGTTTTTAAGAAAAATAGTTAATAATATCATTTGTTATGTCTTTTTCAGATATCCTTACTGCTATTTTATCCTTCTCCTGCTTCTTTTATATTTATTTCTCTTTTTCCTAATTGGACCCCCCTTTTCCCATTTTCTTAATCAGAATAATTATATCCTGCTATTTACCTCTCTATTGCTCCCCTAGACTCCCTATCCCTGCATTGTTCCTTTTTTTATTTTCCTGGTTTCTGAGGTTACTCAATAATATATAAGTACATATGAAGATTTGGAGCTAAGATGCTCTAATGAAAGAGAATGCGATATTTGTCTTTCTTGGTCTAGGTTCTTTCACTCTGTATGATCTTTTTCAGTTCTTTCTGTTTAGTCACAAAGTTCATGATTGGATTTTTCTTTATAGCTTAATTGCTTTCCATAGTGTATATGTACCAGATTTTCACATAGTATCTTCATTACTGATTGCTACCAGACCATTCCAAGTCCCACATGCAGGGATACAGAGAAAGAGCGTAGGAAAACATATTACAATTGTGACAGAATCCACACCCATCTATTTTGATCTTTGGATGGTATATCTATCCATCACTGCTGCTACTCATACTTATATTCCTGCTATGTAATATAAGGCATTTATCTGTGATGTTGGTAGCTACAGAACCAAAGGATCTCATTGTAATCAAATTGTTCAACTGTTCATCCCCCTAAAGGACTAATATTATGGACACAGAGCAGCTCACATCACCTTCTGTATAGTTCCATTGGACTCACCAGCCCATACTTATTCACCCTATAGAAACTGCAGATTAGTCTATGATGAATCAATTACTAAATGTTAAAGATGGAATCTAACAGGGCTAAGATTTGAAAAATGAAAGAAAGTAACTGTGCAAGTATAAGCCTGGTTCCTATCAAAATATTTTTGTTGAACTTGAGAAAAGAGCTAGAAAAATCCTGAGAATGGCTGTTTTGCTTTTGGTCACTTTAAATGAGAAAGAAGTCTAAAGGGCATGCAAAAAATCTTAAATACAATATAAATGAAAAATATGACTACAAAACTACTCTTATTTGTCCTCAGTAATGATGGACTGTCTGGATTGGCATTTTAAACAAGTCTGTTCAATTCTTTTAATCATTAATTCAGCTTATTTCCCCCCAAGCTATACAGAAAACAATTAGGTAGCAAAAATGTGCCATAAGTATCACTCTAAGCAGAAAGAATGTGATCTACTAATAGGAAGCATCTGATTTAAATCTCTGTCTTTTCTTTCATCTCTTAATTACTGCTTATTTAAAACACAAAACTGAAAAGAACACCATGCCTAGCTCCCAGTCACACTTAGGGAAATGCCCTTTACAATCCCACATTGAAAAATAATAAGATGGAAATTGCTTTTTACAAGCAATTGGAGGAAGTTTTGGATTTCTACATACTCTGCGACTTGGCACCTTAGTGAAATCTAAAGTATTTTAATGTAAGTGCTAAAAGATGGTAAAAATCATGTCTTGTGATGTAGAAAATGGAAGTTGCTTCCAAAACTGCATTAATGAGCCTATTTCCCTTAACTTCACTAAACCAACTAGAGATGCTGTTCAGTTCCAGTCTGTCTGGCAGTTACTGGAAAATGATGTTAAAATTGTGAAGATTTAAAATTTACAAGTTAAAACTTAATGTTCAAATCTGGCCTTTGAACTACCCTGAAGATATCATCTAATTTAATTAAAGTTACATGTAAATTCAATGAGGCATATATTTTATGTGTGAAAATGTATAGTGGATAGTCTAGAAGGAGGAAAAAGAAATGAATAAATTCTATTTGCATAATCACAGTGTAGTACAGGTGTTCTTGCTCGTAGCAATACTGGATTCTTGTGAATGAACTAAGGAAGGAATTTTTGATAGGCCTAGAAAACGAGAGACTACACAACAATTAAATAGAATAATGATCTAAAATAAATGCAAAGGAATTGAAATAGTGTTACACCAAGAAACATGTACTATTGTGTTGTGAAAAGTTACATAATTAACTCCTCATTGAATTCTCTCAAGTGGGTGTTTGCAAATCCAATCTATTTTTTCACTGATTTTTTTTTGGGGGGGGCAATCTTAGTTGAGCCCAGAAGTTAAGAAGGAGAGTGAATGAGCCACTTTAACTCAATCTCAGTTTTAAGAAAGATAGTAAGTTCTGTGTTTTAGGAATACAGAACAAGGTGATCACAGTTCAAGTCTCCATGTAAACAAAACTGAACACAGTTTAAATTTCTCCCCAATCACATTTTTCAAAGTAATTCACAGTTCACAAGCTTCCCTGACATTTTAAATTCTTCGTGCAATGCAGAAAATCAGAAAGGCAGTGCAGTAAAGAATGAGGATTCTGGGGTGTCTGCATCATTGTTATGTACCCCTAGAAAAATTTACAGTTCCTAAATCAGCCTCATTTCTCCATGTGTTCAAAGAAGTACACAATGATTACATTTTTTTGTAATTGTGAAAATTCAGCAGATAAATTATTCCAAAATACCTGTCACTATTCTTAGCATACAGGAGGCCTCTACGAATAGTATTTGTCATTGTTCTGAATAGGCCAAAGTTCCCTGAAAACTACACACACTAATTTCTAATTCACAGGTAAAGAAATCAAGAGAGAGGATGTTCTTTCATCCACTCGTGGCTGTTTGCATTCTTTGGTTTGACACCATCTGGAACTCTAGTCCCAATCTGGGCTTCTAGCCTGCCTTTCAATGGGCCTGGCACATCAAAGTCTGACTCTTCAAGATCCACAGTTGCCTTTGTGTCTGAGCCTAGCTCCTGATGTCTTATCATGCCATTCTGTCATATATAACCTTTGGAGATTAGGGAAATTCTATCCCCATGCAATAAAAATTTATTTTCATTCTGCAAAATAGACATGGGATACTGGTAGAATTTTCCAATTCACCTAGGTTGGCTTAGGTATAAGTAAGAGGTTTCAGTGCCTACAAGCTCAGGTATACTATGAATATGTGGTATATACATATGTAAATATATATTTAAAGCATATGTATATACAGGTTTAATATTCCTTATCCAAAATTTTGGCACCTAAGGTATTTCCAATTTTGGAGTTCTTCAGATTTGAGAATATTCACATATATTTTACTAGTTATGCATCCCTAATCTCAAACTCTTAAATTCAAATTGTTGCAAAATCTAATACTGTTTGGAATTAGATTAGGGAGATTAGAAATGTTCAATATACATGTGTATTTGTGTTTATGTATATATACATGCATAGACACATGTGAATGAGCTCAATATGGGAAATAACCAGGCCAGCCTAAGGATAACAATTTTATTTTTAATGGTTACAATGGGAAACTCACGGCCAAGAATGGGGAGTCCGACTACTTCCTCTGTGTCCGGCAGGAATCGCACAGAGAGAGTGCATACCTGGTCTGTCCCAGTTTTCTTCCTGGGTTCCAGGTAGCCACACCTTAACCAGGCATGATTGGTTAACAGAGCTTCCCCATCAGAGACATCTTTAACTTTTCTTAAAAATGTTTCCTTTACATATTCTAATACACAAGACAACTAAGAATCTCTGTGTATTCATATAAAACATATTGAACACATCTTCCATGCCAGGCCTTTTGCTGAGTGCTAGGAAAACAGAAATGAATCTGCTACAAATGATATGTTCAAGGGTCTCCTTGCTGTGGGAAGAAGATAGAATTTGAAATGGATGAGCAACCATGTGATTAGTGCTATTTCTTTATGCTGGGTTTGGGATAAGGTCAGGGAAGTGAGATATTTGGCTCTATTTGTTTTCCGAGTTGTTTTCAAAGATGATCTTTGGGTGAAATCTATTTTATCTTGCCAAAGTAGATAGTTATCAAGTTTTCTGGAGTTTATTTCTTTCTTTGTTTGCTTGGCTGCAATAAATCAAAGCAGGATCTTGAATAGAAATGTTAGATCTTGACCTGGTCATAGCCAAATGCAGTGTGATGGCCATCTGGAGAGATGACTCGTGATGCAGGGTCCATTTGTCTTTAGGGGGAATGTTTTCTTGCATTAGTCAAGGAAGTGAATATTATGATGTCTATGAAACTAAAAAAGAAATGAAATTGTTCAGTAAACCAAGCATGTTGCCTTCAGGATGGCAATCTTGAGATTTTTCAGCATTATGTTATATAGGGTCACAAAGGACAGAGAACTCTAAAACTCTGGCTTAATTTAGAAAAAGAATGAAAATGTGGATATTAAGTTAAAAGATGGGAGAAAAGAAAAGGCTAAATAACAAGAAACTTTACAATCAGAAAGGCTGGACACTTTATACCATGTTACACTTCTCTTCAGTCCTCACACTTTTTCACAGAGAAACTACCATATGTGCTTAAACTATTTCAGATTGCTCATAGGTACCTAAATATCCTCAGTCATATTACAGTTGTATACTCAAGTATGGGATGTCTCATAGTCAGCTAAGAAATACTTTAAGACAGATTTTCAATTAAAAACTAAATATTAAAGCCCACTATAGTGGCTCATATTTTTACTCCTAGGACTATGAAGACTGAGGCAGGAGAGCTGTCACATGTTTAAGTATAGCATGGGCTACAGTGTGTTTCGGGCCCACATAGGCCACAGCGTGAGATCCTTTTGAAAGAAAGAGAGAGAAAAAGAAGGAAAATATAAATAAATATTCATTATAGAAAATTGGTAAAGTACACAAAATGAAATAAAAGGAGAAATCTGAAATAATTTAAGCTCTGAAATTGGTTACTTGTACTATTTTCACATCTTTTTACTTATTTTCTATGTGTTGTGTTTTTCTATGTATACATACACATGCATTTATATGTGTGTATACATATATATTTTTATTTATATATGGAATATATGTATTTATAGGATATAGTAATGTGATTATATTTGATATTTGTGAAATTAGAGAAAGTTACAGTTTACAGACTTTCACTTTAACTTATCTTTTTTTGGTTCTTATTTTTTTCACTGTATTTGTTTCAGCATCCTTCCTCCTTACTGAAATGATTACTTGATATGGAATTTTTATCATCATGCTCTCCTCGATATCCTATGATTTACTTCCTGCATTAGTTTTTTCTTTATTGCTATACTATGGAGCCATGAGTGCAGCAGTTTGGATGATATTGGCCTCCCATAGGTTCACATGTTTGAATACTTGTCTTGAGTTGGTGGAACTGTTTTTGGAAAAATAAGAGTGCACACAGGAGTGGGCTTTATGGTTTCAAAAGCATCCCATGAGCCACATTGTGGTCTATTGCTTTCTGTTTGTTGTTTTAAGATATGAGCTCTCATCTGTTCCTGCTACCATGTGGTTGTTCTGCACTGTGGACCCTTATGAAACTAAAAGCCTAGCTAAATACTTTCTTTCATAAGTTGCCTTGGTCATATTGCTTTATTACAGCATTAGAAACTCTACAGAAATTGGAACCAGAAAGTGTGATATTGCAGCGACTTGACCTGACCATGTAGTTTATTACAGGACCGTGGAAGACTTTGGTACTTTAGATTAGAAAACTAGTAATAGTGAACACTGCAAGAAGAGATCAATGGGTTGTCCTAGTAGGAGCTTGGAAGACATTATGTAGAACATGGAGGCCCTAGTCAAGAAACTTTAGAGTGAAGGACAGACTTTAACAGCAAGCAGACTGGAGGCAATTACTGTGGTATTTTGCCAAATTATCTGCTACCTTCAGTCCTTGTCCTAAAAATGTTTCTGAGGCCGAATTAAAAAGTAATTAACTAACTTCTTTGGTGGAGGAATTTCAAGGCAGCCTAATATTAACTCTGATGTGAGACTGGTTACTAGGAATTAGTATGATGCATGTCTACAATGAAAAAGAGGTCTTAAAATGATGGGGTAGACTTTGTTGACACCCCATGGGAAGCCTTACCCCCTCTGAGGAGTGGATGGGGAATGGGATGGGAGAAGGTAGGTAGGGGCAGGAGGAATGGAGGGAGTAGGAACTGGGATTTGGTACATAAAATGACATTGTTTTAAAAATAAATAAATAAGTAAAAGTATAAAAAAGAAAAAGAGGATATGGGACAAAAAGAAATACAAAATAATTTGAAGAGAACAAGATCACCCAGGAGATTTAATGTTGGAGGCAAGGATTATGCTGAAAAAGACAAGATTATAGAGAGGTCTGGTCTGCACTGAAATAAAAAGGGCCTCTCTTAGGATAAGAGCCCACTCAGCTGAGCTTCAAACTTGGGAAAAGAAAAGGGACAAAAAATCCAAGCAGCTGCAAATGTGATTCACAGGGTCCAAAATTCATCCCAAGTTGGTACTAAACTTGTCAGTTAGGTCCACATGGTTCTAGCTTTAGAGAATTCATTAGTATTCTCTCTTTTCCTCTCTCTGTACTCATGAAGAATATATTAGTAAAGTGGTTGTTGAATCTTCCTCTGTGATTAAGGAAAATTGCTTGAGACCATGTAACGTGGCAGAGCAATTCTTGGATGAAGACCTTGAGAGGGCAAGAAGGTCTAAGAAATGATTTCCTGAAGCTGTGAAAGTGAAATGTGAGTTGCACTGGAGACCCCATTGTGTTAAAGTTGCCGGAGCCACTGGATATCTGCCAAGTAGAGCTTCAAATAGGGAATGGGACAAGCCCAAGGGAAAGACATGTCTCTTAGACAGGAAAGTTGAAAGACAAGTACCATGTAAGTAAGCCCTTTGACACCAGCCATGAAGCTACAAGATTTGGAGTTTGCTTTACTTGGTTTTGATCTTTCTTTGATCTTTCCTCACTCTGCTCCCATTCCTCTCTTTTGGAATAGTAATGTATATTCTGTCCAAACTGTGCTAGAAGCATGAAATTTGTGTTTTAATTTCATAGGGGTTTGCAATGAAGAGATTTTCTTGACTCGCAGAAGAAACTTTGGACTTTAAGTGTGTTGAGACTGGGAAAATCTTTAGTAGTTGGACTAAATGCCTTTTATATTATGAGATGGCTATAAGGATTTACCTAGAAGTTCAATATGGTGGTTTGATAGAATGGCTCCCATAGGCTTCTGTATTTGAATAGTTGGTCCTAGTTGGTGGAACTGTTTGGAAAGTGTTAGGAGTGTGGTCTTGTTGGAGGATGTGCGTAACTGAGGTGGGTGTTGAGGCTTCAGAAGCTTCCCATCATCTCCACTGTGCTCTTGTCTCCTACTTGCCATTTAAAGATGTGAACTCTCAGCTGTTCTGCCTCCATCACTTTGCTCTGACATCATGAAACCATAAACCAAACCAAGTAATTTCTTTCCTAAGTTTCCTTGGTCATAGTCTTGGTTAGGTTTCTATTGCAGTGATAAAATACCAACTTATAAAAATGAAGTGTTTAATATGGGTTTATAGTTTCATTTCCAGAGGGTTATATTCCATGACAGCAGAGCAAAGGCATGGAAGAGGGACAGCTGAGATCTTACATCTTTATCTGCAATAGGAGAGAGAGAGAAAGAGAGAGAGAGAGAGAGAGAGAGAGAGATGGCCCAAGCCTTTTGAAACATTAAAGCCCCTAACAGTGACATACCTTCTTCAACAAGGATATGACTCTTAATCCTTCCTAACTACTCTACCAACTGGGGAGTAAGTACTCAAATATTTGAGCCTATGGGGGCCTTTGCCATTCAAGTCATCACGTCTTCTGTGTCCTTTTTTTTTCAGCTTTCTTTTTTAACCAACATTGCTTCCTTTATCTGATTGCTAAATAGTATAATTCTTTACATCTAATGCCTGCCTGATTCATCTTCTGTCTTGGATTTGCATATCTATTTTAGGTGGTTTTCCTCCTTGGCACACATTTAAATAGTGCTAAGATATGGATGACACCTATACATCTATCACTAATGCTGATATCGTATGGAATTTCCAAGTTCACTAAGCCAGTTTTGGACTCAATATCTTGACTTGAGTACTTCACAGGCATCTCAAAATTCAAAAGATCTACATGAAGCTTTTGAATTCCCCTTCCTATACCAACACTCTACAATCTCACCTGTTACAGGAAATGATATTCTCCACTAGTAGTCCTAATTAAAAATGATGTTACCCTCACATGCCTCCTTACCCTTACTACTCATATCAAATTCTATCTTATATTAGATTGTGAATTTCTTTCTCAGTTGTTATCACCTTGGGTTGTATGAATGCCTCAACTTGCCTCATTATGACAGTAGTGTTTGTTGCTCATCTTTTCTACCTATTATCTGCATCTGTTAAAATAAAAAATATGTGGTAAAAGCATTAAGCAGTTGACTACTGACTGGGTAAATGAATTATGGTACAATCATACAATATAATACTGTATAGCCTTTAAAATGAAAGCAATCATTTGTTTAAATGGAAAATCTCTAAAATATAAAACTAAATTTAAAAATCAACACATAATAGTTTTGTAGCTTTTAGAATAATAAATAAAGATTAAAATTCATACTTTGATTGCAGCAAAAATTGAAAACATTCGTAGGAAACTAATGAAAATGATTATTTCCAGGTAGATAAAAGTACTAAAAGGGAGTCAGTTTAATAAGATATCCATTTAGCAGAATACTAATATTAGGTTCTCTCCTTAATCCTATGAACTTGTAATTAATTCTTGGGCCTACAATCATCCTGTGTATGGTTTCATCTTACTGAGTGGGGCTTAAATACCACCAGAATCATCCGTGATGTTTGAGTCACTCTTAGATCAGTAGATACTTTTTTGCAAGACAATCATCATTATAGTTTACAGCTTCACATCTGGGTAAGGCTAATGAATACTTCTTTCATATTGTAACCTGTACTGTGTCTTCCAGTGCCATGGAAGCCATTCAGTACACGTGAACTTCCAGATGAATACCAACTAGATTTCTCCACGTTCCATAACTCAAGAATGTGTTGTCTATGTCTAGAGGTTGAGAAAAATGTATATCTTTATATCTTTTCTATTGGTGTAAAAGTAGTTCTTACCCTCTATTCCTATTAACATTAGTAGATTTAAAAGTGTTAACTGAATGTATGAATCTAGACATACAACTTCTAAGCATTTACCTATGTCATTAAAAATTTTTCAGAGTGTAACATCAGTAATAAAACCATTTTCATGCTATTTGACTCTTAGGTACTGATCACACCAATATACAAAACTGTTTAACCTTGATATGGTCAGTATTCTATAGTATTACTTGTAAAAATATTTGAGTTTTGTAATAATTTGGAAAGTAACACATTTTCAAGTTTTAAGATGCAAGCCTTTAATTAATCATAGGCTTTCATGTGTTTTCAGCATGAGTCACTTGGATTTCTTCTTGTATGAGCTGTCTTAAACATCTTGTGAATTATAGCCTTCTATTCCAATGCTAATGTTTTAAATGAGAGTCTTACAATTTCTACCTCAGATTGCTGTAACAGCTTTCTATTGTTCTTGTGACCTCCAGTCTTGGTGTTATTCAAAGTATTTTCTTTCTGAAGTCATTTTGCTTTCTAAAATGAGTATTCCTTCAGAGTACTGCTTGATTATAATTCTTGGTCTCATTTTCTGGAAGATGATATATAAAGTGTTAAGTGCTGTGGCTTAGAAGTGTAGTTACAACAGTTCTAGTTAAAGGTTTCATCTCTAATCAATGTACCATACCCCTATACATAACCACACATAAGCATATTATACTCATATCTGCTTACCTTTCTTACTCATTCTGAAATACACTTATATTTGATCTTTCATACAGTTGGAGCATATCTCTTTATGTTTCAAGACAATGCCAATGGTTGCTTCCCTCAAGACAATTGAGTACCCCAATCTTAGTAAAATTGACCACAACCTTTCTAACATCCCACTTGTACTTCCTTCAGACTTATATCATGGCAGTAACAACAACAGCAACCAAGTGTGCTTCACTTTCGTGCATGTCTCACTGTAGCTTTCAAACATTCCAAGAAGTAGACAACTTATTTTTTCACACATATTTCCCCTATTTAAAAATTCTTACCTTTATTCTTAGCATTTCAGAAATCAATATATATTACAGAGCCATAGTAATAAAATAATATGGTACTGGTGCAAAACCAGACATTTAAAAAAATGAACATTGCTTATACTATTCATTTCTAGTTTCTAGCTATGTCCTGAAGGAGTTTATAGGCCATAGCCCAGGAATGCACATTAAACATAGTTTCTCAGTTATTTAAATATTAATATTTTTCTTTTGTTGCTTTAGTGATTACTGTGTGTGTTTGGTTTTGTGTGTGTGTGTGTGTGTGTGTGTGTGTGTGTAAAACAGTGGATGTGTGGAGGGCAGAGGGCAACTTGCCAAAGTCAGTTTTCCTTGTGTCATGTGGATCCTGACAATTGAAATCTACTCATAGGACTTTGTGACAAATGCCTTTACCCAAAAAGGCATCTCAGTTTCCCTCTATATGGATAGCTTATGGATGCCTTATATGTTAAAGAAAGCAATCATTTGCCTTATTTGTTGTAAAAGTTTCATAATTTTCCATATTGCCCTTTAAGTTTGATTATGGGATGGTTAGATGGTTTGGTTGTTTTATAAGAGTTCTAATCTGTATAAAGTAGAGTTTATTAATGTTCTAAATTATTTATTCCATTATCTCCATCTTAAAAACTTATATTCCCATTAGTGGTTTGATAAATATTTACTCCTATTTTCTTCCTGTTTTATGGCCTGAATTTTTTAAACATTTTTCTCAATAATACATATATAATTTACTTCATGGTGCACAATAACAGATTCCATTTCTTATTCTTCAGATAACTACATGTCTTGATACAATTTATTAGTGTTCTGTTTCTTTCACTGTGATTTTAAATGCTTCCTTTATCACACAGTGGCTTCATGTACATAATAAGATGAGCATGGATGATAAATACATTTTTGTTTGTTTTTTATATTTTATTTTTCTATTCATTTTACATGCAAAACACAGTTCCTCCTCTTCCCATCTTGCTCCCCACCTCCCCCTAATTCACCCTCATCCACTCCTAAGAAAAAGGTAGGGCCTCCCATGGGGAGTCAACAAAGCCTGGCATTCAGTGGCACTCAGTTGAGGCAGGGCCAAGCCTCCCCTGTTGTATGAGGAGCAGGCCCTTTTTCAGGCCACTCAGCTCCTGGCCGGCCACCTGGCTCCCAGCTGCCCGGCTAGCTTAACCCCCAAAATAACCACACAGAAATTGTATTAATTAAATTACTGCCTGGCTCATTATATCTAGCCTCTTCTTGGCCAACTCTCACATCCTGATCTAACCCATTTCTAATAATCTGTATGTCACCATGAGGTCATGGGTTACTGGGAAAGATTCAGCATGTCTGACTCTGGTGACTCCATGGCAGCTCTCTCTGCCTGCCTTCTTTCTCCCAGCATTCGGTTTCGGTTCTCTTCCCCCCCCACCTATCTAAGTACCGCCCTATCAAAAGGCCAAGGCTGTTTCTTTATTCAACCAATGAAAGCAACATAAATACAGAAGGACCTCCAACACCACTCCCCCATGCATCAAGGCTGAGCAAGGCATCCCATCATATGGAATGGGCTTCAAAAAGTCAACTCATGAACTCAGGATAGATCCTGGTCCCTCAGCCAGGGATCCCACAAGCAGACCAGGTACAAAATTGTCACTCACATGCAGAAGGTCTGGTTCTGACCCATGCAGGATCTTAAGCTGTCAGTATAAAGTCTTTGAGCTCCAGCAAGTTCAGGTCAGTTGTCTCTGTGGGTTTCCTCAATATGATCTTGATCATCCCTTGCTCATATAATCCCTTCTCCCACTGTTCAGCTGGACTCCTTGAGCTTGGCCCAGTGCTTGGCTATAGATCTCTGTATCTGCTTCTATCAGGTACTGAATGGAGGTTCTCTGATGACAGTTGGAATAGTTAGCAATCTGATTACAGAGGAAGGCCAGTTCAGACACCCTCTCCACTATTGCTAGAGATCTTAGCTGGGATCATCCTTGCAGGGGTCGGCAGGAAAGGGGAGGGGGAGGGGATGAGAACCTGAGGGAACAGAATGGTCAAGTTGGGGAAGAATGGGATGGGAAAATAATTAAGGAGACATTGCCATAGTGAGAAGCCTGATACTAGGAAAATTGCAGGAGAAATATAGTTTTGTTGATCTGTGTTAATATTTGTTTCTCTACCTTTGTACTTTAATAATGATAGATTTACAACATATGTTTAAAATGCAATGGTTATAAATAAAAATTTTAGTATCTGATGTGTTCCTTTATTATTTATCTTTTCAAAGTTTTCTGTGCATGTCTTACTTTTTTTCTGCTAAAATTTAGGATTATTTTGTCAGGTTCCTAAAAGAGAACAGTTAATGTTTTGGTTATAATTCAACTAAAATTATAATTTTTGAAAGAATCATTTTTTTCCTAGCACATCCAGTCTTCTAACTCAGGAACATGATGTGTCTCCCTAATTATTCAACTTTTCTGCGTATATTTCTCAAAAATGTTTTATAATTATTTTTGTAGGTCTCATATGGTTCTAATTATGATTACTCCGAAGAATTTTGGATTTCATTCAGAAAACTTCTCTGCTATGACTAAGAGTACTCATTTATTCAACTGATAAAACGAAACCAGAATATTGAGAACAGTATTTTCTAGGCTATATAGTCTGGTGGGACTTGAGGCCGTATAATACAGTGGAGAATAGTATGAAGCTTGGTCTTTACACAGATGCAGCTGCGAAATTTGCTTCAGCACTTTTTACCTATATGACTTTGAGAAAGTTATGCAAACTGTAAAATCTGGATTACTCGTGTCATACACAGAATAGGGAAACAGACAGTGCCTGTTGCCTGGGAATTGGGGAAACATACCAGATAATAAAAGGGAAAGCTTAACACATCACCCAGAACATAAGAAGTGTTCAATAAAATGTGGATTATTCCACCAGGGCTATTGATAGTGACAGTGATTGGAAACACATAATAAGAAGGAAATTAGGCCTATCCTTAGAAGTTTCAGATGGCCAACACCCTGGAGATGTAGCTTAGTGGTATATGCTGAGCAAGCATGCAGCCCTGGGGTTCATCTGCAGCAGCCTTAAAATGTTCATATTGCCACAGTTATGGAAGCATACAAAGTGAAAACAGGAAACTGAGGACTCAGAAGGAGAGGGAAGGGGGAAAAGATAGTCTTTCCTTTGAGCTAAAGAATCATTGTTGAAATCAGTCACAAAGTCGAAGTTCCATAAAGTTCAGAGGCTTAGAGGAGGGATGCTGAAATAAGTAATGTTCCTTTAGATAGCCAATCTCCTGTCTAGCACTGGGAACTGGGAAGAGAAGGCTCAAGAACTACTTTCTGAATGAAGACAGAAGAATGGATAGGGAGGGGTAGATGTTGTAAGGAAGGCCACTTGGTTGTTACAGCTACTCAGCCCCAAGATAATCACATGAAAACTATATTATTTAAATCACTGCTTGGCCCATTAGTTGTAGCTTCTTATAGGCTAACTCATGCATCTTAATTTAACCATCTCCATTAATCTGTGTATCACCATGTGGCAGTGGATTACTGGGTAAAGTTTCATCTGGCTCCAGCAGGGATACATGGCTTCTCTCTAACTCCTCCTCCTTTCTCCCAGCATTCAGTTTAGTTTTCCCTGCCTACCTAAGTTCTGCCCCATCAACAGGCCAAGGAAGTTTCTTTATTAACCAATGGTATTCACAGCATACTGAGGGAATTCCCACATCAAGATGGGAGTGGGGAGGGAACAGGAGTAGAAGAGGGAGAGGAGGCTGTTTGGTGTGTGAGGTAAATGAAAGGAGTGTGTTATTTAAATTAAAAAAGAAAAAAATGAAATGCTGTGTTAGGGAAATCTTATCTGGTGACTCTGATCATGTGGGAATCAAGGATACTTGTTTAGCATTATGTACCTCAAAGAGTACACCTGAGTAATGTTCTGGAGGAGGGTACATAGGGAAATGAAATTTCTTTGGAAAGAATGGGCAAGAAATTGCGAATCCTACCTTTTGACATAGGAGTTGTCTCATTGTTTTGTTTATCATAATATTTTTGAGGGTGTATGTGTGTGTGTGTGAGAGAGAGAGAGAGAGAGAAAGAGAGAGAGAGAGATATTTGGAGATTCATATCTCTGTGTGAGGACTTACACAGATTTCTTTTTGAGATAAGGTCTCTTGTAGCCCAATTTGACTGTAAACTTACTATACAGTTGAGTATGTCCTTGAATCTTTGATCCTTCTGCCTCCATCTCTAAACTGCTAAGATTAGAGGAGGGTACATATACAGCTAGTTTATGCACTGCCAGAAATAAAACCCAGGGATTGATGCATGTTAGGCAAGCACTCTTCCCATTGAGCTGTATCCCTACATGATAGTCTACAAATATATTCTTAATTGGGTCTTAATCACATCACAGTTTGGATTCTAATCTCTGGGTATTTTTGCACAGGCAGTAGAAAAGAAGAAATTATATTTATTGGTTGTGACATTACTTAGGGATCCATCAAACTAATACCTTTAATCTGAAGCTTTAAGGGGAAGCTAGCAGGTGAAGAATGCTGTGAAGAGAATAAGCCAAAACATCTCATTGCCTAGTGGTTCTGGTTCTAATGCCTGTAAAGTCACAAAAATAGTATCACGATGCAATTTAGCAACAATGCTTTTAATAAAATATCCATGTTTAAGTAGTATATTTGAGGTGTTCTTGAGTATCATAGTTTGCTGAAAAAGCCCTTAGTTACCAATTTATGGGTTTCATTGGACAGACAAAGCTACTGGGGCCCAGAGGAGAGGAATGACTCATGCCCACTGGTAAATGAGTTGCTTAGCAGAGTCACCACAAAACTGAGGTCTCCTGATTCACAGTGCCCTTTCACTCCACTATAACATGAGCCTGTTTATTTTTGGATCACCCCCGAGGCCATCTGTCTCTTGTCACTTAGTCATCCTTTGCCCTGGGATCTTCTTGTGCATGTAGGGCATTTGTTAGAAACCCACCATGGTAATTATATTTTTTTTTTTTGGAAATTGGAGTGAATGGAACAGAGTAAAGACTTTATGTAGGGTAGAAGGATTATTTTCAGAATCTAAGTTGTCATCTTTAATGTTTTTTCCTCTTCTATGGAGATACTTCTTAACAAATTTTTCAATTAAACATTTTGTTTTCTTAGGAGCAACTACATTCCTATCTGGGTGTGGCCTATGAGGCTAGACCTGCTCCTGTTCATGAGTCCCTATGTAATTATTTTCTTAAATTTCTTTTATCTTTTGAGATGCTAGTATAATTATATCATTTCTATTTTCCCTTTCCTCCCTCCAAGCCCTCCCATGGATACCCCCTTGCTCTCTTTTTAATTCATGGCCTCTTTTTTTCAGTTGTTTTTATCACACACACATACACACTTACTTGCAACATGCACATGAACAAATACCTATATGTATAAATACAACCTGCTCAATCTTTGTTACTTGAATGTTTATTTTCGAGGCTAGCCATTTGGTATTGGATAAGCAATTGATTTACTCTTTCCCAGGGACATAGACATACTTACATGGATTGGGGAAAGCCCAGGAGACCCTAACCCTACACAAAGAACTACAGGGGAGTAAGGAATACTGAAAACAAGAATACTTTTATTTTAAAATAATATTTCTACATGAGAATTTTATACATACATACAATGTCTTTTGATAATATTCACCTCCCACTTTCCCTGTCCCCTCCCAGATCCAACCCCACCTCCCTCTCCTACTTCTTGCTCTCTTTTGTTTAAAAAACCCACCAAGTCCAATACATACTGCCCATATACTCATGGGTATATGGGGTCATCCAATGGAGACTTGGTCAACCTTCCAGGTATCACATCTCTTAAGAAAACTGACTCCCCTTCCCTCAGAAGCTAGATACCAACTCTCAATAGCTCTTCCAGTAGCAGTAGATATTTGTGAGTCCTTTCACCCTTAAGAGACAGTGTTTTATGACTATATGATATGCAGGTCGGCAACAATACATAATATGGCTTCATGAGTACAGTGGTTATATCATGTCTAGACGATACAGCTTCTTCCCTGACTTCTGGTTCTTACAGTCTTTCCACATGGTCTTCCACAACAGACTCTAAACCTTGCAAGAGAAGGATGATATAGATGTCATATTTATGAATAAATTATCCACAGACACTCTCTGTACTTTAACCAGTTGTTAGTTTCAGTGTTGACCACCATACACTGCACACACACACACACACACACACACACACACACACACATATTCCCCACAAACTTCTCTGATGGCTAAGAGTTGTACTAATCTAGCCTCATGGAAGCTTAAAGACATCTACGCATATTACTATGCTATTCGGTACCAATTATCCAAGTTGGCAATATTACAACATTATTTTACAACACACTTCTAGTTTCCTTCATGTCCATGTCTGGTTCTGATTCATTACCCACAGTAAAGGATAGAGATATAAGAATATCTATGAGTTGAATCCAAGGAGCAGAGAAGAAATGAAGGCAAAGCTTAGATTTATGACTCTCAGCTTGTACATTTGCTATTTGACCCTAGGCTCAGTGTCCATTTCCTCCTTTTTATGAAGCACTGTATTGTGATCACAGAGCCACTTCTACCTTATGTGAAAGTAAATGAGACAGTAATTACTAAAAGTCTTTATGAACCATAGGAAGAGCCAACAATTTAATAATTGCATTTTATTTGGTTTTGTATGTATGTTTGTGTTTCTGTATGTACACAAACATAATTTTATTCATTTATGTATATGTGTATTTGTGTTTGTGTGTGTACACAAATATGTATGTGCTTCTGCATAAACATACAAGTGCACAATCAATGTGTGAAGGTTAGAAGACAACTTGTGGGATCAATTTGGCCACCATCCTTTTGATACCTTACACTGTGCTAGGAAGAATGTTCAGTCTGCATAGCAACCTATGGTGGAAAGGATATCCTTTTATTTGTAGGTAAACTTGCGACATGAGACTCTATGTCATATTTTTAAGGTCACACATCCTATAACACACAGAAATAAAACTAGGTCTTTTAACTACCAAGCTTAGTGCTCTTTCTACTGATTTCAATATGTCTTATGCACAGAAATTTTCCAGGGTATCTTTAGAAGTAAAGATGGGGAATGTACTACACTAAGTATGTTTTCTCACCTAACAAAAAAGTACAGAATGTAGAAATGAAAAGTTGACTCTGAAGGAACAGGACTCCACATTGTGATTTAGCTTTACAAATGAGTCACTAAAGGGCTTAGGGAAGAATCTAGTCTGCCAGTTGGCTTGGTGAAAGTGAACGAGCCCCATTGACCTTGGTTTAGAAATAAACACATTTCTCCATCTTCTGTGTTCCTACCATCAAGCAATACAGATATTTATTCTATGTATATTGTGATGTCAACTTTCTGAAAGGTTGTTTTTAAATACAATGTGATATAGATGTAACTTGGGCAACAGAAAACACCTCTGTAACACAATCTGACATTTCTAATAAACACCCAGTGGTGTGGAGTTTATTACTTGGCCTTTGTGTATGAAACTATGACCTCTTGCAGTTTCTAAAAACAAACTCTATGGTTCAATGCCAATCTAGAGATTCTTTATGCACCAGGAAATAAGGTCACAGTGTATATACATTTCTAGGCCACCTACTTTGTGCTCTCTCTCTTTCCCTCCCTCCCTCCCTCCCTCACTCCCTCCCTTTCTACCCTTTTCCCTCCCTCTCTGTGTGTATCTATCTGTATGTTTATCTGTGTGTTATATGTGCATCTGTGCATGAATGCTAATGATACATGGATGGAAAGAATGGGCATGCAGCCCTTGTCATCACAAAACTTAGCATCAAGAGAGGAGAGAGGGAATAGTTGACATCTACAGGACATTAGTTTTATTAAGATTTTAATAATAAAAGCACTTTTATAAATCCTTGGAGTTTTTAAAGCACAGACATACTGTTTTAAATAGCTGCAGCGCTTTGTCAATTGAACACACATGCTTGCTCTTTTAAAAACTTATCAGAGTTATGGGAATACAATATAGACTATGACTGTCCCTCATACCCCACCCCCATGCCTTTGGAAGTAGTTATTTCTGTCAAACGTTTAGTGCTTGTTTCCTGTAGACCTCTTTCTTATATATACACATATATAGTCTGTTTATATCTATTCAGAGAACTTTGCACTGGCTTTCTTCACTTCTCTTTGTATGTCTTGAATAGCTTTTCATCTTGATACAAGAATCTTTTTGTTTAGTGGGTGTTTATACAATTCCATTGAATATACATTCTTTAATCCTCATAATGGGTTAGTAATTTAGGACCCACCAAATAAATCTAGCCAACCTTCTACTATTGTAAAAAAATTTATTGGAAAACAATTATACTTATTTGTTTACTTTTTATCTGAACACAAAAGCCATGTAACCTGCAAAACTGAATATGTTTACTGTTCATCTCTTTACAGAGAGTTTGCTGACCACTGCTTAAATTCAGCTAATGTTGTCTGTTTCGATGTATTATTTATCTCTGTGTATATATAGAGATATTTTGCATGCTCATACATAGATGTATTCTATGAATCACATGCTTTATTAGTCTCATGGAACAAGTAGAGTGAATCAGTCATACGTATTTTCAGTGACCTCAGTTAGCTGATTTAAGAGTGAATGTATGAAGTGGTTTGTACAAATGCAGAGCACTTCCATAAAGTGAGCAGTTACTATCTAATTCATTTTCTTTGTAGAGAATTTTCACTCGCTGTCATGTTCATTTAAAATCCACATACTCATACATGTTCTCACAAAATATTCACATAAGCACACACTTGCACAGGAACATACTCATGGAGAAGGTAAAATGATGTCATGTAATTATGGTATGCAGTGGAAGGTTTGCAGTGATGTGACCTCCTGATTGTATTTATGCCAGAATGTATCCACATTTACACTGAAAAAAATAGCGAGATATAGCTGAGTTTGATGGATTCATAATGCCAAGATAGAGCAAAACAATGGAAGAGAAGCCCATGCTCAAAATGGAACATGTACACTCAGAAGAGCAAACAGGCAAGATGCTCTTCAGAGAAGGCCACCCTTGCATCAAAGTCAGACTGTGAATCAGTGGTTTGCTCTGGGATAGGAAGGGAGATGAAGAGCTGTTAATAAGATGGAAAGGAAATAGTGAACAAAGAAAATATTCTATCAGTAGCATGAATAGGAGTAGAAGACCCCCTAGACTCCCCAATTGTTTCACTCTTTCTATCTGATGCAAGGTTAGCACTTGTTTCCTTTCCTTACTTAAAGAAATTCTGGTTCGTTCATTGATAGCTGACTGACCTTGTCTGAGTTTCTCCATCTATTTGAAGTTCACTTTCTCTAGGTACAAAATAAGGATAATGGTTGCATAGGCCTCTTTAGGTTTATGTTGGGTTCAATAAAATGAAGCATAACCCATTGCTTTCCATAGCCACAGGAAATATTCGCCATTATTGTTTTTGTTGCTCTATTGTCATTTTCTGTTACTTGGTGTTGTAATAGTACATGTTTGAAATGTCATGATGTTGAGCCTGGAAAAGTATGCTTGAGTTGTCTGAATTCAAACAGACAGCATATTAGAAGAGGTGGAAATAGGATTTGTCAATGAGAGTTCTAAGACATTATGCTTCAATCCTATTCTAACATTCTACTTCCTAGATGCACAAGGGTATCTTGGGTAACCCACTAAATTTTAGCCCTCCAAATTGGAAAATCTGAGAAGAGGCAGAAGAATGTGTTTTTCAAGGGAGGATGCTGGCCACTGGGCTGCCTTCTGAGGAGCATGGCTCTAATGTTATCTATCAGAGGTCTAGCACTTAAGACTGTGGACAATTTTCAGAACTCATGGCTTATTTTCCCAGCCTGTTGTTCATCAAGTTAAGAGCAGTGGCTATCAGGGTTTCCATGCCTGTGTATTGGTCACAGCTTATCTTGTGACTTGTCTTTCTTTTCAGACATTATCACTTGATTAGGACAAAAAATAATATAAACACCAGTCATGTAATTCTTGCTTTCTTGGGTAAATATTTTCTTTCTATTTTAAATTTATTAGATTTTAAAAAGATACCAATCCAAGTTCCCACTCTCCCCTCCTCCTATTCCCTCCACACACCCTCCCACCCTACCCTCATTCAATCCTCAGAGAGGGTAAGGCACATTGCTTTGTGGAAGGTCCAAGGCCCTCCCTACTATATCTAGGTCAAGCAAGGTATATATCAAAGAGAATAGGATCTCAAAATAACCAGTACATGCAGTAGGGATAAATCCTGGTGCCACTGCCAGTGTCACCTCAGATTGCCCCAGCCATGAGACTGTTAACCACATTCAGAGGGACTAGTTTGGTCTTAATGCTTGCTCCTTTCCAGTCCAGCTGGAGTTGGTGAGCTCCTATTAGCTCAGGTAGACTGTTTCAGTGGGTGAACCCATCATGGTCTTGACCTCTTTGCTCATATTTTCATTCCTTCCACTGTTCAACTGGAATTTGGGAGCTCAATCCAGTGCTCTGATATGGGTCTCTGCCTCTGTTTCCATCAGTTTCTGGATGAAGGTTCTATGGCGACATTTCAGATAATCATCAGTCTGACTACAGGGCAAGTCAAGATCAGGTCCCATCTTCTCTATTGCTTAGGGTCTTAGGCGGGGTTATCCTTGTCGGTTCCTGGGAATTTCTCTAGAGCCTGGTTTCTATAGATAACCCTATAATGGCTCCCTCAATCAAGATATCTCTTTTCTTGCTCTCATCTCTGTCCTTCCTCTATCTTGACTATCCCATTCCCTCAAGTTCTCATTAACTCTCCCCTTCTGCCCTTCTTCTCCCCCCACCCCAGTGCTCCCAATTTTGTCAGGTGATCTTTTTTGTTTCCAATTTCCAGGTGGGTCTATATATGTTTTTCTTCGGGTTCACCTTATTTCTTAGCTTCTGTAGGATCATGAATTATAGGCTCAATGTCCTTTGTTTACACTGGAAGAATTTGCTGAAGGAGGCAGAGGCAGGAAGATCATGAGTTCGAGGTCAGGTAAATATTTTAAGTACCTATCAGATTCATTTCTAAGATGCCACTTTAGTGTTGTAAATTATGACAATTTAACTTTTCTGAACATTAACGTGGATCATTGCTTTGGGTTTTTTAACCATTCATAGAACACAAGGTCCCTGGTACACATCAGATACTACCCCAGGCTCTTGGATAGTAGTGCTTATTCTCATTTGAGGGAATGCAAGAAGAAGTAAAATAACTACAGACAACAGGACAGGTAGGCCTTCAAGTAGAGATGATACTCTACAGAGTGGCAATGGAAGGCCATGCTCACCATGTAGGTATTTTAAAACAGATCCCTCATAAAAGTAGGAAAATGTACTAAATATTTGCTCCTTTGATTATTCCCAGTGGAAGGGCCAGAAAGTGCAAAGGAACTGATGATGGGATTCTGCCTATCTAGTTTGAAGATCATCCAGGAGGAGACAATGAAAGGGAGTGAGAGCAGTACAGCTGAAGATGACAAATCATATAGGAGATGGGCTGAGCAAAGCTTTGCAGAGGAAAGCTTTGCTCAGGAAAAATGGGTGACTTTCTTCTTAAGATATGGGAGCCAGCACAGGATTTTGAGATGAGATGTTTGGGCAAGGCAAGGAGTTTAAACCAGGCAAGAATAGGACAAAATTGCAATTAGTAGGCTGGAAAAGACTGACAATATTTTAGGACAGTAGTATACTTTGTTCCTTTACAGGGTTACTGGGTGGAACTCTATGCAAATACTCAGCAATATGAATTAATAACAGCTGCCACTAGCTGAAGACTCAGTGTGTTGAACACACATAATGACTTCAAACTTCTGTGATCTCATCAGATCCTCACTACAGTCCTATTAATAAGGACAATGACATTTTCAGAGAAAACCTGCTGGTCATGTGGCAAATAAAATGAAGGAAATGACTCACAGGAATGGGAGAGAGACACAGTTAGGAAGCTGGAAGTCTTTGCCTTACAACATTTTATGGCATAGGTAGAGCAGAACTGGATTTCATTTCACAATAAAAAATTTTCCATAATCACAAATATAATCAAATAAATTTTAAACTTACTCTCACCTGTGTCAATTTTCTTTGTTTCATCCTTGTTATGTGAGAACTTTATATAAGATGTTTGCTTGAGACCAAGATTTCAAGGCCAGCCTGGACAACATAGTGAACCTACTTCAAAAGAAATAGGTGGACATAGAGCTCAATGGTACAGCACTTGCTTTGCATGCATAAGACCTTTGGTTATGTTCCTAGCAACACTCACACATTCATGTACATACACGCAGGCACACATATGCCGACATGACTATACACATTCTGGGGGCATTATTAGAAACTTTTGTGTTATAGGGCTGACCCATGGCTTGGAAATTTTAGTCTTGTTTTATAAGAAATTCTATGGAAATGAGAAAATAAGCCTGTGTTCACCTGATCAGCTTTTCCAAGTTTTTTGAGACAAACTCATTTTTGTGTTTCCTTCCCTCTCACTCAATTCTGTTATC
Source organism: Ondatra zibethicus (assembly GCA_004026605.1). Lineage (NCBI taxonomy): Eukaryota > Metazoa > Chordata > Mammalia > Rodentia > Cricetidae > Ondatra > Ondatra zibethicus. Next base: position 39,057 of record PVIU01006584.1, read on the forward strand.
TAATTGTGTGAGGAAGACTGGGTTCAGTTTCTCTATAAATACTACTGAATCCTTTATGCTGAATGTGTTCTCAAGAACTTGGCTCTTTAGGGTAAGTCACTGAAATGGTATTAGGGACCAGTGGAAGGCTAGTATTCATCATGGGTTATGTGATTACAGATCATGCTATGAATAACTGAGGATCTTACCGTGCTCCCCTTGTCCCTTAATGGCTCAAATGAATAGTTAAAAAAAGAAAAGCTGTTGGTATATTTAAAGAGTTTTGATCAAGTTGGAAAATCTGAGCTAAAAACAGGGAAGAAATGGTTAAGGTAAAATAATCTAATAAATCAATTTTATTACATGATATTCTCCCTCTCCCCTTTGATCATTTAAGCATGGGTATACACTGTAATACATGTGTATACATGTACATACACAGGAATGGCTGCTGGCTGTTATGCACAGGTTTCTGTTGCTTCAAAAACCACTTCCTGGACTGTGCTTTCATCTGAAATCTCACTGTGACATATTAGACAAAAAGGCAGTTATTTCTGTTGGTCTTTGGTTGAGTGATAGGCAACAGACCTATCTTTGATGTTTCATTCTGTGGGTCACATAACCATGCTATCCCTTCTCCTCCCCAGTCTACTGCTCATTCAATACCCAAAAGAAAAGGATGAAATGCCAATGTGTAATCTTAATGTTTTTTTTCTAAGACTGAATGTCCTTTCTATTTATTGCCTGGAAATATGCAGCCTGCATATTCACACATATTTTCTGGCAAATGCTCAGAGATATCGAACTAGCTATTGTCACAAATAAAGGTCATCAGTTGTCTCTTGCGAGAAAAATCTGCAAAGACTTTATAAAATGACAAGCAAACCTTAAGGGTCTGTCACTTGTGACCACAGGTAAGTCATCTCATGTCTCTGAGCCAGAGAATATACATTTTAAATGGAGAAAATGGCACTTCCTCCATTTGGTTTGTTGGTGAGTCTGCTTTCTGCCTGTGTTATCTTGAATGCTGTCTACAGATGACAGACAGGTAAAGGCCGGGAACTGGTAACCTCCTTCACTTGAATTTTTCTTCTTTATTTTATATTCCAGCAACAGTTCTCCCTTCCACCCCTCCTCCTGATCCACCTCTCGTTCCCTCCACCCTACTCCTATCCATTCCTCCCAAGGGGTAAGGGCTCTCACAGGAAATCAACAAAGTCTGGCACAGTAAGTTGGGGCAGGACCAGCCCCCCCCCGGCATTAAGACTGAACAGGGCATCCCACCATAGGGAATAGGTTCCACCAAGCTAGTCTATGCACCAGGGAGAGATCCTAGTCCTACTGCCAAGGATCCCATTGCACCCCTGACAGCACTGTGCCTCCTTTGGCTAAAACACAGGTCTAAATTTGTAGAAATCTGAGGGACCAGTCTTTGGCAAAGGGATTCCAGCTCATGTAGAACAAAGGTTGAATCTGGTTAGTCAAGGTAAGGTGTGTGCTTGTTCACCTTGGAAGCATGGTATTCTGTATGTCCATACAGAGATGTTCAGTTTATAAGACTTTTTTTTCATGTGTAGTCTCACAGTCATGCAAAGTATGCTGCCAGGGTTGACTGTGCACATTCTTATGGATAAAGAAACTGAGACTCAGATTTGAAAACACTTGCTCTTTGGCACAAAGTCAAGTCTAGCATATTTTCCCATTGTACCTGCACCACATTGCTAAATCCATAGGTTGAAACTGAGGGCTAGGTTTCTTTCCATTATAGTACCTGAAGGAGAACAATCAAAACTAGAAGTCTGTCTACACTTAGTCCCTTATGCTGCCCTGGCTTTAACCGTGCCCTTAAACCATGTACATTTTCAATGTAGATTCTTCAACTCTATAATTGCCTGTCTTTCCTAGTAGCTAGTTCATTTGCTGGGGTGGTGACAATCTTTTCTAGTGATGTAGATTCCAAATAGAAAACCTAATCTTCCCTACTCAAGTTCCATTGAGTCATTCTCATTTCTCATGTACCTCTTCACTCAGATCTCATCCACTCTGATCATTCTGATATCACCTCTGACATCTCTCCTCTTACACCATGTACAGACTATTAGTAAGACCTGTTTGGCTGTTTCTTTTAAAATATGCTTCCTAGTCTGTCAACCCACATTCTGCTTCTACTAGCCTGACCTATTCTGCCACCATTAACTCTCACATATATTACTATATATTTGCTCTCATATTTTGCTCTTTTATGATTTCATTGCTCCTATTTTCTCTCATTTTGTATTTCCATAGAGACATTGGTACAATGTGGGTCAGTAATTTAGGAGAAGGACTACTATGGAAGGTAAAGGGGACCTAAAATAGGTAGAACAGAGGAGGATATAAGAGTGTACAGGGGAAGGTTGGATTGTAACAAAGTAGGTTGTAAACATGTCTATAAATGGCCAAGAAAAACCCATGATTCTACACAATTCCTAGTAATTAAAACTGGAAAATATGTGATTCTAAGTCTAATCCCTCTCTGCTTAAAACCCTTAACCCCCTTAGAGTAAAATTCTCCAGAGTAGCATGCCCCAGCTAACCATTATGTCTAAGGACGTTTATGTCACTCCTTGCCCACCCCTACCTACTCTTCCTACTCAAAAACTGTCTGCTTCTCGATTGCACCATCCTGCTCTTCATGGCCTTGGCATTGGCTGTTCTTTCCACTGAAGTCCCTTACCCTTTTCACCTAGGTGTCATTAGTGCTACACACTGTATCTTTTCACTCACATCACACTGTCACTGTGAGATCCATCTTGTTCACCTTGTTTGTATTATAACCACATTCACCAGCCCCTTTTTATGCTCTGTTTCCATTAGAGTAGCTTGCTTTTGAATATTAGAAAAAAACATATTTCTTCCTCTATTAAAATATAAGGTCCATGGACAAGAATTTGTTTTATTTTGTGTATCTCCAAAGCTAAAACACTGTAGGAAGGTAGTGATGTTGCACATTTTCTGGGTAGATATTTGTTGAGTGTAGTGAAGTAGAGTTGAAGGAAAGCCAGGGAGCATCACTGATGGGAAATTAATGGTACTAACTCATGAGATATCTGCATGTACCCACATACATTAAAATTTATAGGCTGGGTTACTTTTGTAGGCAAGGATAGGATAATGGAAAATGATAAGGTTAAGGGGTACATCTTAAGCACAAGGATCTTGTAGGAATTATTTTTGTAACTCTGGCTTCCCAGTTATCAGTGTATACAGCACACTAGAGGACAGTGCGTGCTAAAGAAAATGCATATGCAGTTCATGAAGAAATGGTGGTGATCCTGTGAATAGAAAGGGTCATTAGTAACAATGCATGGATGGGCAGGTCAATGAGCAGGATCAAATAACATTGGAGATGATAGTAGCAAACTGTATGTATTTATTCTATGCTGGATACAGTTCCAGGTATTTATACATGTTAACTCAGTTTACTTTTCTTGTAAAGTGGTAAATATCTTTACTAAATACTTCATTTTTTTCCAGTGTAGAAGTAGAAGTAACTGTAAAGTAGAACAGTTTCAGCTTTTACATTTAGAGCAGCGATATGAGCCCAGGCAGAAAGCTCCAAAACCCTGTTTCCTAATTCCCATATTATACCAAATGTGCAGTTTAATATTATTATGGAAAGAATTCAAACTATTTTTGTTTTCTTTAATAGGATTATAATTCAGTATTTTCCATTGTGAACCTGTATTGAGACCAGACAGTCATGTCACTCCACCCCCCCAGTAATATTTAAATTTCTCATCCTGCCCATCTTTAAGGCTTGCTGTAACTTACAAGTTTTCATACCTAAGGGAGTCAAGGTTTGAGTCCTGACTGGAAGGGGGGTGATGGCTCACCCTCTATAGCAGTAACCTCATTGTTCATCTTTTCCCAGCAGAGAGGAGTTTTCTAGAAAGAATACATTTTGTGTATTGTTCTCCTGAAAATCTCAATCTTTGCACATGAATTTGGATGACTTTAAGCTGAGGATGAAATGCTGTCAAAGGACAGGAGCCAAAGTTATCCTTGAAACCGATTTGCCTTGAAGAGTAAATTGTTCAGGGATAGCTCTACAGTAAAGATCTTCACTAAGTGATGGATATATTCATGCCAATCAAGTAATGATTGATGTTAACTTTCATTTTTCAACTTTTTAAAGAATATAATATAACTGAAATATTTCCCCTTCCCTTTCCTTAGTCCAAACCATCCCATATACCCCTTGTGATTTTCCTTCCAGATCATGGCCTCTTTTGTTATTAACTTTTATTGAATGCATATATGTATATGTCTATACACATATATTCCTAAATACACATGAAAATATCTAACATGAGCTTTTTAAAAACATAGAGCCCTTATTAGAATTACAATGAGCTACAACTATTTAATGTTGCACTCTTCGGATTGTGTGACATATGGTTGGAATTTAAAAACATTATCCGTGTTGAACTGTTCCTTTCAGCTAGTTAAAATATTTAAAAAACCTCTCTCTCCCTCTCTTCTTTTCTCCCTCCCTCCTTCCCTCTTTTTGTCTATATTTCTTTCTGTCTGTCTGTCTGTCTCTCTCAACTGTACATCTCTGCTGACAAAAGTATGATGAACAGCAATCATTATGCTTTTAAGTCAATCTCTGCTGCAGTTTAATATAAATCTATCTTGGTGACTCTATGAAATAAAAATGTTCTTAGAGAAGCTGATGCATTCTCTTAAACATATAAAGTAAAGATTGGACTCTAAGGCACATTGCAGCTTAAGTTTTATGGTATAGTCTGTGTTTGTGACCATATAGTTTCCAGTATAATTAAGTGACTGGACCAGATGATTCTGGCATGGTGTAACATATGCTTCAGTTAGAGAGACAAAGACAATAGCGAGACAATATTCCTTGGCTGATATTCCATAAATTACTGAAAATTATCTATATTTTTGTTTTCTATAATAATATTCTACTAACTTGGCAGAGTATTTTTCTGTAAAATGAACTCTCTACTTCAAATGTAGTCATCTTAGGGATGTTGGAAAGTAAAACTCTAAAGGTTTAGTAGTATATCACAGCCATTCACATCCTATGCACCTTGCTGGGCCCTGGAGGTATGGACATGAAGAAGGCATAGTGTTGACCCAGTTTGCCACAGCTTTGAAATAGGGTCTGATGGCTTTAAAATCCAATGAGACTCTCCTGGTTGCTATAGAAGGCAATGCTTTTCTTTCATTTCTGAAAAGCATTGTGAGATACAGTCATTCAATAGCTTGATCTGGATGACTAAGGATTTTCCTAAGAATTGTGATGCTGAAAACACCTAGAAAGACAGACTTAACATTCATAATTTGGTATATTTAACATATTATTGCAAATGTTCCTAGTATCACTTCTAAATATATGATTAACATAAAGATGACTTACTGGATTCCACAGTGCTATCTCTGTCTGCAAAATTGTTCCTTCATTTATAATCGATAATTTTTAAGCAAGTCATGTTTTAATGACTTGATACTTTGATAAATTAAGTTTGGGCCTCATAAATGGATAGTAAGTCATGTTCATTATCTGAATGTTATATTTTTGCCAGTATAATCATGGTTTTCATTGAAAAAAGAAAAGCAAACAAAGGATTCAGTTTTAAAATAAGAGTGTAATAGAAGAGACAGAAAGAAAATTTTAGTTATTAGTAGGCCATACAATTGAGTAAAATGATCACAATTTAATATTTAACACTATCCTTTTTTAATATTTTGCTAGTTTAGACAACGTGTTCCTTGGGATTTTCTCCAAACGTCTTTGAAGTAATTGCAGAACAATTGGTACTCTAGCAGAGGCTGGTCCTTTGTATCTAGTCCCCTTGCTTTGGTCCAGAGCACAGGGAAGTTTCAGCTTTTCACCTTTCTCCTCCTATGAAATTGAATGCATATATTTTTACAAAGAAGCATGGTCCTAATGTGTCCTCTGGTTATTTGTTCACTAACCAATAAAAATATGTTTCTTTCCCACTCTCTCACTATCTGCCAGCTTCTTTTCATTTGAAATACAGTTCCTTTCAGTATAACTGTTTTCTTCCAAAACAGCTGTCCAAGGTACAAAGTGACATTAAGTCAGTGCCAATTAAACAATTGTTATTACAAATATTAAAAGCTGGGCCAACAAGAAACTAATATAAAAGGAACATCTGCATGTTAGTTTGGTAAAAAAATAGAAAACCCAAATTGTGGTAAATGTAGTCTTTGAAATATGGAACGCTGTCCAATACTTCACATCGTTTGGCATTTGATGTGATTGTTTTTTTCTTGACCTCACTGAGTGTAATGACTCTGTGATAATTAGTTAGTCATTTCCCTGTCCTGTGTAGGAGTTCAGCATTTTATCAAGAACTCCTTCATATAGGGGATCTTTGAGACTTATGTAGGCAGGCTGTGCTTTCAGTGCCTCTGACTAATAGAAATTGCAGCAGAAAGAAGGATAATGTTAATGGAGCTCCACCTCTCATTCTGGACACCATTCTTCCTGCAATCAATAGTTTCAGATCATTACTGACTGTTCCTGTTCACTCTTTAAACTATGAGGTAGGAACATACAGTCTTTTCTATATTGAGTTCAGAGACTAGGAACTTAGTATTACTTAAAAATTAGTATACTAAAAAATTAGTATCACACTAATTTTTTGTCTTATAAAGTTTTTACCAAATTTTATTTATCTTTCCAATGTGTAATATGAGGGCCAGGTTTGTTGGGGTTTTGTCCTGTCCAGTCCCCCAGCTGTTTAGTCCCAGAGAAAATCTCACAGAAGTCTCCATAATTTATACACTGACTGGCCCATTAGCTCAGGCTTCGTATTAGCTCTTATAACATATATTAACCCATTATTCTTATCTATGTTACCCACATGGCTCAGTACCTTTTTCAGTGGTGCAGGTCACATCCTGCTTCTTTAGGGTCTGGGAAGGACTGGGAAAGAACTTCCTTCTTCCCAGAATACTCCTGTTCTCATTGTGCCACCTCTACTTCCTGTCTGGTTTTCCCACTTATACTTCCTGCCTGGCTAATGGCCAATCAGCATTTATTTAAAACATGATTGAGAGAATACAGACAATTCTCCCACATCACTTCCCCCTCTTTTTTTTAAATAAAGGAAAATATTCATAGTACATATTTTTGGAAATATGGGCATAGTATTCAAGGCTACTTTCAACTGGTTGGGGGCGCTGATAATCTTATGGGGACCTAAAGAAAATTTAGAGTTATAATCAAGTCCTGACTGGAGTATCCTGTGAGGCTTGATAATCTCAAGCAGCATCTTGAATCTGTTCTGGATGTAGAACTCAGACATCTGGGCGATCTGTTCCTACTGGAGATTTTTCAGGTGGTCTTCCTTGATCAAACCTGATTTTTCTTAACTCAGAATGAATCCACAGTCTCTCATTTCCTGTGGAAACAAAAGCAAAATCTCTTCTCCAAAGTAACATATCTTTTGACTTCAATTTTGAAGCCAAGGTATTTTCAAAATTTCTATCTTGGAATTCAGCAGCATCTATAAACAAATTTATTTTAGCAGCTGTTGCTCCTTCCTCAGCATTCAAACAATTCAAAGAAAGCATAATAACATACAGTATCAAGATTCTCTGTGTATTTTCCATCTTTATGTGGCTTTATTTTAAACTCTATCTCTTTTATTTTTAATTTTTGGCTTTTTGAGACAGGTTCTCTGTGTATCTTTGTCCTGGAACTCCCTCTGTAGACCAGGCTATCCTTGAACTCACAGAGATCCGCCTGTCTCTGCCTCCCCAGTGCTAGTATTAAAGGTGTGTGCTACAACACCTTGAACTCACAGAGATCTGTTTGTCTCTGCCTCCCAGGCATTGGGATTAAAGGTGTGTGCTACCACACCTTGAAGTCACAGAGGTCAATCTATCTCTGCCTGCCAAGTGTTGGGATTAAAGGTGTATACCACCACACCCAACTACTCTCTTTCTTTCTTTTTTACTTTAAGAACTTTAACCTTTAGCCTGCATATATTTGTAACATGTAGTAAACCATTTAGAGGTTTTCTTTCTCTTTGAATCACTCTTTACTGTATATCTCTCTTTTTCTGACTACATGAGTCTTTAATTTGCTAAGCAGTATGGATAGGATTAAAGCTGTGGCTTTGATGGCTAGATCCAGCACATTCCTTAGCTTTATAAAATTCCACCCTCATGGCAGAGGTACCAGCTGTAGCCACATTTATTGCCACAAATTTATGGCGTTTCAAGGTCCCTGCCAGCAAGCAACCTGCAGCAGTGTGCTCACAAACCATGCTCAAATGCTCCATAGTCATACTGCCTGCCTGAAAGAGTCAGAGTTTGTTCTGGCAGGACGGCTGGCATTTTAAAATGGCACAGCTTTTTTTTCCTTCTACAGCTGAAAACCAAAAAGCATGCAGTCAGCTTTTCATCAACACTATGTAAGTGTTTCATGGCAGGGTCTCTTAAAAGAGCTGCAAGGTTTTGCAGCTAAAGCTGAGTGAGGAAGCCTCTCTTAAATGAGAGTGCTTGCTTGCCTCTAGCAAGCAGAGCAGCCCCGAGAAATTGCTGCTACCAAGAAAACATGATTTATTCTATTCTTTCCCAAGCTTTCTCAGGCTTTCTGTGGATGCATTTATCCACGTGGGTGCCATTCTGTAACATGAGGGCCGAGCTTGTCGGGGTTTCTGTCCTGCCCAGTCCCCCAGCCATTTAGCCCCAGAGAAAATCTCACAGAGGTCTCCATAAATGATAAACTGATTGGCTCATTAGCTCAGGGTTCATATTAGCTCTTATAACATATATTAACCCATTATTCTTATCTATGTTAGCCACATGGCTCAGTATCTTTTTCAGTAGGGCAGGTCACATCCTGCTTCTTCAGTGGTCTGGGCAGGACTGGGAAAGAACTTCCTTCTTCCCAGAATACTCCTGTTCTCATTGTGCCACCTATACTTCCTGTCTGGTTTTCCCACCTATACTTCCTGCCTGGCTAATGGCCAATCAGCATTTATTTAAAACATGAGTGACAGAATACAGACAATTCTCCTGCATCAGAAATGCATCATTTTTCTCATGCTAAAATTTCCAATGATATAGAAGAAGTTTGTAGGACCCTGGCAAAACTTATAAGAATGGCAAAGACTGCAGTTCATCTAAGGGTTGTTGGTAAAGAAACAGCAACTCATAAAGAAGGTGACAGTTATGAAATATTGTTGATGGAGAGGAACATTCAATAACATTAAATTCCTAATAAATTGGTAAAATGGAAAATTCAGCCATAGTTTCACTAGCCAAAGGACTAGATTGTGAAATACTGGTACAAGAGTCCTGTCTTTGCCATTTGAATGGTCTGTTCCTTTGGGGCAATGCAGGATTGCTCCTATACTGATATGGTCATGGCCATTTAGGCTTAAAAAGGATATCATATGCTGCTTCTCCTGACAGTGACATACTAATAAGTATGTTGCCTTGGATTTTGAAACCAATGTTCTTTCCCTACATCATCCTGTTATTGTTGACCATGGTGTTTCAAAAAAATTGTCTTCATTATTTTAAATAGCTGGTTAAAGAGTCAATTTGCTAACTTTCCAATATTTCTTTACTGTCTAAGCATGGGTATACCACAGCATCATTGTCAATATGACTTCAATGTGGTCAAGCACTTGAGAATTCCAACCTTCACATATAGTATATGGGATAATATTCTGCCACATATATGCAATCAACCTACAAACTGTTTCAATCTTTAAGAATCTAATGTAGGCCTCACTTGCTACCTGGAGAGGTGATTATCTCACTCCTTGGCTATAGTGCTCCACTTTCTAGACTATAGTCACTGGAGATACATCCCATTCCCCATCCTCACCCACCAGAGTCCAGGAGGCCTGGGAGCAGCCTCCCCTCACTGCCAACCACCTCGCATGCATCTGTGACCACTGGATTCTTGACATTGACTATACCTGTAAGAACTATAGAGTCATACTAACATCCAGCAGAGGCACTTAACCATCTGTACCTGGTAAGCTACAGGCTTCACCTATACTAGCTAGAGGAAGAAGGACCCCCTGAAGCACAGAATCCACCTGCACCCACTGGAAGAAGAGATGGGCAGATGGCAATGTAAGGATGCATTCAACAACATAAAGAGTAATATGGCATCAACAGAAACTAGTGATTCTACACCAACAAGACTTGAAAATCCCAATGCAGATGAAGCAGAAGAAAATGACCTTAAATATAACTTTATGAAGATTATAGAGACCCTTAAAGAGGAAATGAGGAAAATCCCTTAAAGAAGTAGAGGAAAAGAAAAAAGTGGAAAGAAATCAACACATCCTTTAAAGAAAACAACAAAAGCTATGAAAAAAAAACAATTAAAAAGCTAAAGGGAACGGTTCAAGACTTGAAAACTGAAATAGAAGCAATAAAGAAAACACAAACTGAGAGGATTCTGGAAATGGAAAATCTGGGTAAATGATCAGGAACTACAGATGTAACCATAACCAACAGAATACAAGAGATGGAAGAGAGAATCTCAGGAGTTGAAGATACAATAGTGGAAATAGATTCATTGATCAAATAAAATGTTAATTCCAAAAAACTCTTAACACAAAATATCCAGGGAATCTGGGGCACCATGAAAAAACCCAAACCTAAGAATAATAGGGATAGGAGAATAAGTCCAGCTTGAAGACATAGAAAATATATTCAACAAAATCATAGAAGAAAACTTTCCCAACCCAAAGGAGGACATGGCAATGAAAATGCAAGAAGCTTACAGAACACCAAATAGACTGGATCAAAAAAAATGCCTTCACCACATAATTATCAAAAGACTAAACATATAGACTAAAGAAAGAATATTAAGAGCTACAAAGGAAAAATGGCAAAGTCACATATAAAGGCAGATCTATCTGAATTACACCTGACTTCTCAATGGAAACTCTGAAAACCAGAAGGTCCTGGATTGATATTCTGCAGACACTAAGAGACCAAAGATGCCAGTCCAGAGTACTAAACCTAGCAAAGCTTTTGATCACCATAGATGGAGAAAACAAGATATTCCATGACAAAACCAGATTTTAAAAATATCTATCAACAAAACCAACCCTATAGAAAATACTAGAAGGAAAATTCTAACCCCATGGTGTCAGTGACACCCACAAAAATATAGGCAATAGATAATCCCATACCAGAAAAACACAAAGAAGGAAAACATTCACACAATACTACAACAAAACCAAAAATAACAGTTCAAACAATCACTGGTCATTAATATCTTTACAATGGTCTCAATTCACCTACAAAAAGATACATACTAACAGAATGGATATGAAAACAGGGTCAATTCTTCTGATGCATACAAAAATCACACCTCAACTTCAAAGACAGACATTACCTCAGAGTAAAGGGTTGGGAAAAGATTCTCCAATCAAATGGACCTAATAAATAAGCTGGTGTAGCTATCCTAATATTTAACAAAATAGACTTCAAACTAAAATTAATCAAAGAAGTATACTTCATCACAGAAAAAATCCAACAAGATGAAATCTCAATTCTGAACATCTATGCCCCAAATACAAGGGCACCCACATTTGTAAAAGGAACATTACTAAATCTCAAAGCACACATCAAACACCCCACACTCACCACAGGACAGAACTACTAGACAGAAACTTAACAGAGAAATAAAGGAACTGATAGAAGTTATGGCTCAAATGGGTTTAACAGACATGTATAGAACTTTCCATCCAAACAGAAAAGGATATACCTTTTCAGCACCACTGTAGTAATGAGGGGGTGGGCTGCTTGTCATCCCAGCCACCCTTGGCTGTGTCCTGCTGCCCGATTCCTGGTCACACGGCAAGCTTATACCCAAAATAATTACACAGAAACTGTATTCATTTAAAATACTGCCTGGCCCATTTGCCAATTTGTAGTGAGTGGAGGAGGGTGGGCCGCGTCCCTGGTGCCCAGCTCCCAGCAGCCCAGCGCAGGGCCCCTTGTTCCATCTCACCCGGCTAGCTTAACTCCCAAAATAAGTACACAGAAACTGTATTCATTTAATTACTGCCTGGCCCATTAGTTTTAGCCTCTTATTGGCCAACTCTCAAATCTTAAACTAACCCATTTCTATTAATCAGTGTTTACCACGAGATCGTGGCTTACCAGGAAAGATTTAGCATGTCTGACTCTGGTGATTTCATGGTGGCTCTCTGTCTCTCTCTTCTTCCCAGCATTCTGTTCTCTTTTCCCCACCTATCTAAGTCCTGCCCTATCAAAAGGCCAAGGCAGTTTTTTTTATTTAACCAATGAAAGCAACAGAAATACAGAAGGACCTCCTACACCACACCACATGGAACATTCTCAAAAATTGACCACATACTCAGTAACAAAGCAAACTTCAACAGATACAGGAAATGGTAATAAGCCCCTGTATCTTATTGAATCACCATACAAAAGTGTACAGGGAAAAGATCATGAGACCTCAACCCCACACAACAAACTACAGGCAATTAATCAATCCTGAGAGTGGGGCAAAAAGGTTTGTCCAGGGAAGCAACCAGTTGGTTATCCAATACCAAATGGCCAACCCTGAAAACAAATACAATTAAAGTTATACAGCATGTATGTGTGTGTGTTGTCTAGTGTTATATCAACTTGATACAAGCTACAGTTATCTGAGAGGAGGGAACATCAACTGAAAAATGCCTGCATAAGATCTGGCTGTAGGGCATTTTCTTAATTAGTGATTGACAGGGAAGGGACCATCCTGTGGTAGGTAGTTCCATCCCTTGGCTGGTGGTCCTTGTTTCTATAGGAAAGCAGGCTGAGCAAGCAATGAGGGGCAAGCCAGCAAGCAGCACCTTTCCATGGCCTCTTTATCAGCCCCCCAAGGCTTCTGCCCTGTTTGAGCTCCTGTTCTGACTTTCTTCAAAGGTGAAAAGCATTGTGGTAGTTTAAACCAAACAAACCCTTTCCTCCACAACTTTAATTTGATCAAGGTGTTTTTATGATAACAGTAACCCATATGTATATCCCATATAATATATGTATATCCCATATAATATATATCAATATAATATTTATAGATATTCATGTAATGATGATTAATAATAAAAATGCCATGGATTTTAACAAGCAAGAAGATGTATATAGCAGGGTTTGGAGGGAGAAACTAGAAGAGAAAATGGAAGGAAAAAAATGATGTAATTATGTTATAATGTTAAAATGTAAAGTGTAAAAAAGTAGTAAAAATGAGGCGAATAATGGTTGAAAAATACAGCCAAAGTTGATCACTGACCATCATGCACATGCACATCACATGCATGTGTAGGCACAACTGTGCATACCAACAACCACACAGATAATTTAATGTTAATAAATTTTAAAGAAGTTAACAAATCTCTTTAGGAAATCTGAAGCAGTAGGTTACCCAAGTAAACTCAGCAACGCAGAAATGTGAAGGTTTAAGAATCAAGGCACCAGACCCAGACAACATGGCTTCTAAAATTGTTTGTTGAATATATAAAAAGTTATATTGGGTGCTAATTAATAATTGTATTTGTCTTCTTGGGCTGCCAAGATAGAATATAGCAGATATTGGGTGCTTTGAATGAGATGAACTTATTTTTCACACTTCTAGAGTCTGAAAACCTGAGATCAATGTGTCAGTATTAGTAAGGCTTTGGTGGGGGTCCTACTGTTCATGGCTTTCAGAACGTTATAATTTTTTGTGAACATGTTGTCTTAAGAACATGTGAGGAGAGAAAAAACCACAACAGGTGTTCTTGCTCACTCTCCCTCTCTCCTGTTTAGGGTAACAATTCCAAAAGAAGAACCCCACCCTTAGCACTTTGCCTGATCCTAGTTAGTTTGGAGAGGCTTCTGCTCTAAATATCATCACACTACATACTAATGCCTCAACATTTGAAGAAAAGAGGGAAAAATCTTTAGTTCATGAACTAATGAAGTGGAAGAAAACAAATGCTGCCAAAGTCACTGGTTTGGTGTTTGTCTCTTAAATGTGATCTGCCAGCAGAATACTACTTGGACTATGTTTTTGAGAGCTGTACAATAAGAGTAAGTAGCTGTGCCCAGCTGTCTACCACCCAAACTTTGCTGATAGGCCACAACCTTGCGGTAATGTACAGATTAATGGAGATGGATTAGTTTAAGATATAAGAGCTAGCTAGCTCTAGCTAGGACCTCAAGAACTATATTGAATAGATATTAAGAGAGTAGACAATCTTGTCTTGTTTCTTCAAATCAGAAAGACTTTGAAAGAATGGTACTCAACTTCCTATGGAAAAGCAAAAAAACCCAGAATAGCCAAAAAAAAAAAAAATCCTGTACAATAAAAGAACTTCTGGAGGTATCACAATCCCTGACTTCAAATTCTACTACAGAACTAAAGTACTGAAAACAGTCTGGTAGTGGTATAAAAACAGACAGGAGGATCAATGGAACAGAATCAAAGACCTAGATATTACTCCACACACCTATGAAGACCTGATTTTTAACAAAGTAAAAAATATCAAATGGAAAAAAAGAAGGCATATTTAACAAATGGTGCTGGTATAACTGGATATCAACATGTAGAAGAATGAAAACAGATTCATATCTATCACCATGCACAAAACTCAAGTCCAAATGGATCAAAGACCTCAAAATAAAGCCAACCACACTGAACCTCATAGAAGAGAAAGTGGGAAGTACACTTGAACGCATTGGCACAGGAGACCATTTCCTAAATAGAACCCTAGTAATACAGACACTGAGAGAAACAATAAATAGGACCTCCTGAAACTGAAAAGCTTCTGTAAAGCAAAAGACACTGTCAACAAGACAAAATGGCAGCCTACAGAATGCGAACAGATCTTCAACAACCCCACATAAGACAGAAAGCTGATCTCCAAAATATACAAGGAACTCAAAAAAAAATGGTCATCAAAAGTGATATTACTGGATCTTGAGAAAGGTTGTTACCTAATTTTCTGAGAAATTGCCACACTGACATTCAAACAAAACAACAACATAAAGTGCAGTTTTAAAATGGCAGCTTCCTGGTTTGTGCTGCCAGTATGAATTCTGGTTCTTTCAGGATGCCAAGCACTCAAATGGGTTTTGTGGGCAGTGTTAAGATTTGTTGGCAGGCAAAGAGATTTTTCTCATTGACCAATAATAAATATCATTTAAATTTTTTTCCATGGGCATTCTCTCACAGATGCAAGTCTACTTATATGGATAAGGCCTTGTGTTATATTTTTCTGTTTAATTTGATGTGGTTCACTTTCAGTAATGACAGTGTTATCCAGTTTAATATATCCATTTGTCTTTTAAACATCCTGTGATTATACATAATAGTAATTCTAAGTATTCTCATTTATTGAGTGTCTGTCATGAGCCAAATACGTTGAAGATATTATCACTTAATCAACCCAATAACTGTGAAGTAAATGTTGTCATGTCCAATTTTCAGGTGAGGACTCTTAGACTTAGGATAATGCCCACCTTGGCTAAAATTATAAAGACAAACTTTAATCCTTTTCTGAGTGGAAAAGCATCCATACCACCAGGCTGCTGATCTTCTTAAATATTCTGTTTCCCTGACACTATAATTTCATAAGTATTATCCTCAAGATGTTGTCTTGAAGGCAAGTTTCTTGAATCATGACACTTTTTCTTCTCAGGTTTTAGAACAATCTGACATCTTAGCATGGAAATCTTGCTTTCCTTGATACTCTCTATTACCATACATTATATTATGCCCTCCTCTAATGGGGATTTATATAACTTTTATATTCACTATATCTTCTCAGTAATTAATTTGAAATATATATAGAACATACAAAATTCAATATCTTTATCATCAATCACCCATTCTTATGATATCTCTTACCTAACAATTCTGACAGTCTACCTTTTTTATAAATTGTTTCTCTCAAAAGACATTTTAAAGTAGCCTTATTTCACTATTCTACAAGTTGGAGATGTTTGCCATGTTCCTTTCTTCTTTTAACATTGGCATATTCTCCCCCATGTAGGAAACACTACCTGTTGATATTTCTCTTTATCAAATAACCCTTTAAATACTTTTCTCTTTATTATATGGGTCATATGGAATTGCATCTTCTTCATCTCATGTGCAGGTATGAATATGTGGAGTAAATAATTTTTGAAAGCAATCAATATTGTATTTTATTCTTCTAGCTGATAATGTACTACAATAATCTCCAATAACTTCAGCCATAAAAATCAGTGAGTTTCAGTTCTTCACAGAACACATTTTCAAAGGTGGTACCTACTGAACTTAAGGTGTTCTTCAGGTCTCAGAGAGACAGTGAACTTCAGAGATAGGAACCTTTAATTTCCAAACTTATTTTCTATTTTTACTTAGTCATGAAGAAAAAAAATTGATTCTGGAGATCAAATTTATGAATCTTGGCATGATAGACAATCACACTACCACAGTACATCCTTATCCCTCCCAATTTTTTTTATATGATGAAAGGAGCTATAAAGGATAAAATAATCCAAATGCTGCCACATATGCACAGCTAGAGCTATGCTGCTGGAAGGAAGAAAAAAATGGTATAGCCACTTTGGAAGATTCTGCCATTTCCCCAAAGAGTGAAGACAACCCAAATGTCCATCAAATGATAAATGGATAACCAAAGCAGTGATATACATGCACACAAGCACACACACACACACACACACACACACGCACACACACACACACAAACACACGGATACACACACAAGGAATGACTATTTTTTTATTTTATTCTAATTATAAAAAGAAAGCAAACTATCTTTTTCTCATTTTACATACAAATCCCAGTTCCCACTCTCTGCCCTCCTCCAATTCCCTCCACTTACACTCCCATGTCACCCCCCAACCCTTTCCTCAAAGAGGGTAAAACACTTTGTTTGTGGAAGGTCCAAGGCCCTCCCTACTATATCTAGGCTGACAAAGGTATCCATCCAAAGAGAATAGGATCCCAAAAAGCCAGTACAAGCAGTAGGGATAAATCACAATGCCACTGCCAGTGGCCCCACACTCTGCATCAGCCATACAACTGTCATCCACATTCAGAGGGACTAGTTTGGACCTATGCTGCTTCCTTCCCTGTCTGGCTGAAGTTGGTGGCCTCCTATTACATCAGCTAAGCTGTTTCAGTGGGTGTCTCCATCATGCTCTTGACCTCTTTGCTCATATTTTCACTCTTCCCATTCTTCTACTGGACTTTGGGAGCTCAGCCCAGTGTTGTGCTGTGGGTCTCTTCCTCTGCCTCCATCAGTTTCTCTATGAAGGCTCTATGGTGACACTTAAGCTATTCATCAATCTGACTACAGGCCAAGGCTGGTTCTCTATTGTTTAAGGTCTTAGCTGGGATTATCCTTGTGGATGGGAATTTCTCTAGTGTCAGATTTCTTGCTAGCCCCATAATGGCTCCCTCAATCAAAATCTCTTTCCTTGCTGTCATCGCCATCCTTCATCCATCTCAACTATCCTGAACCCTCAAGTTCTTCTCCCCCCATCTTTCCCCCTCTTCCCCTTCTTCCCTCTCTACTCTCTCCACCCCTATGTTCCTAATTTTGTCTGGCAATCTTGTCCATTTCCTCTTTTAAGGTGGATCTATATATGTTTTTCTTAGGGGTCACCTTGTTACTTAGCTTCTCTAGAGTCATGGACTATAGGTTTGTTATCACTTGCTTTACAGCTAGTATTCACCTATGAGTAACTACATACCATGTTCATCTTTCTTGGTCTGGGTTACCTCACTCAGGAGGGTTTTTTTCTAGTTCCATCCATTTGCATGCAAATTTCAATGTGTCATTGATTTTTACTGTTGAGTACTACTCCATTGTATAAATGTACCACATTTTCTTTATCCATTCTTTGGTTGAGGGACATATAGCTTGTTTCCAGGTTCTGGCTATTACAAATAATGCTTCTATAATCATAGTTGAACAAATGTGCTTGTAGTATGATTGCGCATCCTTTGGGTATATGCCCAAGAGTGATATTGCTGGGCCCTGGCGTAGGTTGATTCCCAACTTCCTGAGAAACTGCCTTACTGATTTCCAGAGATGTTTTACAAGTTTGCATTCCCACCAGCAATGCAGTAGTGTTCCCCTTATTCCACATCCTTTCCAGCATAAGATATCATTAGTGTTTTTGATCTTAGCCATTCTGACTGGTGTAAGATGGTATCTCAGAGTCATTTTGATTTGCATTTCCCTGATGACTAAGGATGTTAAACATTTCTGTAAGTGTATTTTCAGTGATTTGAGATTCTTCTGTTGATAATTATCTGTTTAGTTCTGTAGCTCATTTTTTAATTGGATTATTTGGAATTTTGATGTTTCATTTCTTGAGTTTTGAAGCATGATTCATAAAAACTCAGGGTCAGAAATTGGGGTTCAATCTGAAGACCTGAAAATCAAAACAGCCAGACACTATTTCTTACCTTAACCTTAGTCTGAAATGGTGATTCTGCCTCCCATTATTTCAGAATGAGACTGTGTGTGAGAGCTGTGTTCCCCTGTCTTATATTCTTCTATAGGGCTGGGATTAAAGAATATACCACTGGGATTAAAGACATGCACCACCCAAATTCTATGGCAACTAGTGTGGCTACTGGGATTAAAGGTGCATGTCATTATGGCTACTGAGATTAAAGGTGTGTGTTACCATAATCTGGTCTGTAAGGCTGACCAGTGGGACTTTTTTACTCTCAGATCTTTAGGCAGGCTTTATTTGTTAAAATATAATTGAAATGCCACTACACAGTTCTTTATATATTTTGGAGATTAGTCCTCTGTCTGATGTGGGTTTGGTGAAGATATTTTTCCATTCTCTAAGCTGCCCTTTTGTCTTTTTGATTGTGTCCTTTCCTTTACAAAAGCTTCTCAGTTTCAGGAGGTCCCATTTATTTATTGTGGCTCTCAGGGTCTGATCTACTTGCTTTATATTTAAGAAGTAGTCTACTGTGCCCATGCATTGAAGGCTACTTCCCACTTTCTCTTCTATCAGGTTCAGTGTGGTCCAATTTATATTGAGGTCTTTAATCTGTTTGGATTTGAGCTTTGTGCATGGGGATAGATCAGTATGCATTCTTCTACATGTTGGCATCCAGCTATGCCAGCACCATTTGTTGAAGACGCTTTCTTTTTTCCATTGTATAATTTTAGCTTCTTTGTCAAAAATCAGGTGTTTGTAGATGTTTGGATTAACATCCAGGTCTTCAATTCAATTCCATTGTTCAATCTATCTGTTTATGCCAATACCAAGCTGTTTTCATTAATGTATCTCTATAACAGAGCTTAATGTTAGGGATGATGATGCCTCCGGAAGTTCCTTTATTGTACAGGATTGTTTTGTCTATCCTGGTTTTTTGTTTTTCCATATGAAGGTGAGTATTGTTCTTTCAAGATCTGTGAAGAATTGTGTTGAGATTTTGATTGGGATTGCATTGAATCGATAGATTGCTTTTGGTAGGATTTCCATTTCCATTATGTTGATCCTAGCTATTCAAGAGCATGGGAGATCTTTCCATTTTCTGGTATTTTCTTCAATTTATTTCTTCAAAGACTTAAAGTTCTTGTTGAACAGGTCTTTCACTTCTTTGGTTAGTGTTAACCAAAGATATTTTATGTTACCTGTGACTATTATGAAAGGTGATGCTTGACTGATTTCTTTCTCAGCTTCTTTATCATTGGTTTATAGGAGGGTTACTGATTTTTTGAGTTGATATTGTATCTTGCCACATTACTGAAGGTTTTTTGGGAGACAAATTGGTTCCAGTCAAGAACCACTGAATTCTAGCACTAAAAATATGACATAGTTGTCTATATAGTTGAGATTGCAGCATATATTTTTAGCCTCACTTTCTACATGCATGTCCCAATTCAGTCTCAAATATTTTCCATGATAGGAACAAAAGAATTGCTTTTCTGTGGTATTTACTAATATTGAAACTACAGAGTATCTGCATGATGTGTCCTTTTAGGCCTAGTGCTTATCCTTTGTAGCCAGCCTTGCTTCTTATGTGAAATGACATACTATTTCTTTGCTCTTAAAGACTTACAAGCTGTATGTGTAGCTTCCTTGATTATTATTTTATTGCCTGTTCAAAGATAATGCTTTTTTTATATTTGTACATTTATTCCTTTTTTGATGAAAGTGTACTTTATTTTTATCTCTCTTGAATTGTTTTTATTGCACTATACATTTTTCTTCACTCCCCTATCTTCCTCCCCTCTCCCCTTCTACCCTTTCCCATGATTCCTATGCTCACAATTTACTCAGGAGATCTTTCATTTTCTCCATCCTATTTAGATCCATGTATGGCTCTCTTAGGGTCCTCTTTGTTCTCTAGGTTCTCTGGGGTTGTGGATTGTAGGCTGGTTTTTCCTTGCTTTATGGCTAAAAGGCACTTATGAATTAGTACATAGTATATTTGTCTTTCTGGGTCTGGGTTACCTCATTCAATATGTTTTTTTTTTCTAGATCGACTCATTTGATTGCAAATTTCAAGATGCCACTGTTTTTTGTTTTTACACCACTGAGTACTCCATTGTGTAAATGTACCACATTTTCTTTACCCATTCTTTGGTTAAGGGACATCTAGGTTCTTTCCAGTTTCTGGCTATTATGAATAATGGTCACTCAAGCCTTCCTGCCTGCTCCTGGAGGTCGCTTGGGCCTTCCTCATGTTTAGTCTTTCAAGGCTTTTTTTGACCTCCCCCTCAGCTTATATTAGCTTCCCTTAACCAGTACTCTTACTTCATCACTCCTGTTCATATTACTTACATGGCTAGGCCCATATCCTAAAACTTTGTTCTGCTTTCCTTCTTGTCTTGATGTCAATTCACCTCTTGGAGTCTCCCATTTCTGCCTTTTTTGTGGTGTCAGTCTGGCTTGACTGCCCCCCCCCAAGGATTCATGTATTGAAATAATTGCCTATTGTGAGATATTTAAGAGGTCAGAAACTTAAACTGAATTTTGTGTTTAGAGATGAATTCTTTGGGGGTAATTGAAATTTGAGAACTTTAATGTTACAGCAATATGATAGAATTCTGGTGTCTTTTCACGAAGACAGAGAAAAGAGAGAGAGAGAGAGAGAGAGAGAGAGAGAGAGAGAGAGAGAAAGTGTAGAGAGGGTATAGACACATATATTTTAAGAGCTCATATGTTCCTTCCCAGCTGCCCAGACTTGAAATAACCACCTAGAAACTGTATTAAGTAAATCACTGCTTGCCTATTAGCTCTAGCTACTTATTGGCTAGCTCTTACATCTTAATTTAATCAATTTCTATTGATCTGTGTATCACCATATGGCTATGGCTTACTGGCAAGGTTCTGGCTCATCTGTTCCCAGTGGCGGCTACATGTTGTCTCACTGACTCTGCCTTTTTTCTCCCAGCATTCGGTTTAGTTTTCCCCGCCAAGCTCTACTCTGCCCTATCACTGGCCAAGGCAGATTCTTTATTCATTAACCAATAAAAGCCACACATATACAGAAGGACTTCCCACAACATTTCCCCTTTTCTGTTTAAATAAAAAAAAGGTTTTAACTTTAATCTAGTAAATTTACATATAACAAAAACAAATATCAAGCAAGAATTACAGTTACAACATTTATATCTACTTTATCTTTTATCATAACTAAGGCAAACTACAATTATAACTATCTATTCTTCAAATTTATCCAAACCACAGAAGGATATAATATTACCTAAGTAAACAGGAAGTGCATTGTAAGCAACTTCCAAAACTCTAGAATTGACAGAGACAACTTGCTGCCTGGACAATCACCCAAAGTTCTTCGGTATCCTTGGGGCATCCAATCTTTAGCCTACAGTCCCATAGTATCCAGCAAACTTTTCCACAAAGCAGAAATTTTGAAGATTTGTTCTGCCTTATAATGGTAAAGTCCATCTGTTGCTTTCTTTGTTGTCCTGCAATATGTCTGGCAGACTCTTTCCTGAAGCAGGAACCCCGAAGGACCATCTCACCTTGAGACAAGTTCAGCAGTACATTTTCTATGGGTCCTGCATGTCCAGTTCATACAGCATAGAATCAAGCAGTCTAGGCAAGAGCAGTTTCTTACCCAAATGGCTAGCCAACACCATAAGGAGCCTCTTTGATGCCTATCATCCTCTTGAAGTAGATTGGTACTTATCTAGAAAACCTAACTAACCTTGAGTATTATCGATGATTATCTATTAACCTATATTTTTTAAGTATACATTACATTTTTAAAGGAGCTGCACAAACACAATACCTTAATCAAGAGCACATATATATATATATATATCACAAAATTGACCTTAAATTTGTATCAATAAACCAAGATCCATATCAATTAAAGTCTCTATAGCATATCCCCCTTTAAATGTAAACAAACATTTATAAACAATATTTGGGAATTTGGGTGTAGTTCTTTCCAAACTGATTTCTGATTTTTGTTGGACCAAGTATTTATAGGGGTGTTCATGGCAACCTTTTGTGAGGGGGCCTTGGTCCATCAAACTACATTAGTCTGGAAGGATTCCACAGGTTCTCATCCTCTGTGGAAATAAAAGCAGAACCTCTTTTTCAAAGTAAAAGTAACAAATCCTTAGACTCAAATTTTGAAGTCAAGAAAACTTTAAAACTTGTATGTTGGCTTAGCTTAGTAGTCCCCAGAATCAATTGTCTCTCTGCAGTCAGAAAATTCAAAGAAAACACAATAATATGCATAATCCAGTCTTTCTGTGTATTTTCCATTTTTATGTGGCTTATTTTTCTTTATTCCTTTTAATCTATGACTATCTGTACTCTTTCTCTTTAAAGACTTCACCTTTTTTTAAAGCATTAACTTTATTTTATGACTCTCTATACTCTTTTTCTTCTCTCTCCCAAACCTACATTCATTTATCCAACACTATGACCCATTTAGAGGTCTTTTCCATCTGAATTTGTCTTTATTGTATATCTGTAACTATTTCCTGACCAGAAGTGCCTTTTTAAGAAAATCCTAAGTAGGCATGACTAGGGCCAACATGGCCCTGCCTGCTTGCTCCACCCAATCCAACATGGTGGAGGACTATTCACTGCCTCTGAGACTGCCAGGTGGGAACCATGCTAATCACCTCAACTCTGGTAACCAGTTGGCCCATGTTGCCACCAAGTAACTTGTAGCATGCTGCCCACAAATCCCATTCAAGTTCTCGGCTTCCTGAAAGAGCCAGAGCAAGTGATGGCATCACAGCCGAGAAGGCCACCATTTCATTCTCTGTTCATTAACATACAAAGCTGCATTACCATGAAACTCTGATTTGACCCCTGGACCTTTAAGCAGAATCATCAGTCCCTGCTTCCTTCCCTATTCCACACCAGGCACCCATGTCACCTCCAACCTCTAGACCAAATCTAGATCCCATATCTTGTGCCCAGATGCAGTCTAGTGAATTCCTAATAAACTATCTGAACTCTAGTTTATCTGCATATACTTGCAATAGACAATGGGCTAAAATACCCATACCACTGTCCTCTGTAGACACTATCTCTTCTAAAAGAGAAAGCATTCACCTATTCTTCCTATCCCTTACTTTGTTTGGCCTTCCCTGATTCATTAGAGCATCTTTCTCTTTTTGTTAATTTGTTTCTTGTCCTCCAGAATCTGAAGCCCCACTTCTTTCTCGTGTCTCTGACATTGTTGTTGCTTGTCTGCATTTGCTACATATCTGTGGCCCTCTGTGAAAGCAACTCACCACTCACACAGGAAAGTTAGCTGAAAGGTGCATTGCTTGGCATCAGGGAGGTATTCCATGCAGAGGTCAATCATTCTAACAGAGATATGGATCTTGGATCCAACTCATGGCTCATCTGTGTTAAATGAAGGTGGCAGCAGCAAGTAGTCCTTAAGGGCACTGTGGGATTTAATGAGAATATATCATATACTGTTCAGTACGTTCTGGGCTATGCACTCTGATATCTTAGTGGATGTACACTCTGAAGCTTTCTAGTGGCTAAAACTTTGCATGACAGATAGCCTTGAGGCCTGAGGCATAGTGAATGATCAAGGTGAAAATATCCTTCAACTGAACTGAAGCAAACTCTCCTTCTCACTTTAGATCTGACAGTCCAGATCTCAAACCCAAATCATATGCTCTTTGCTTGTCACAGTATTTGTCTAGTGGTTGAAACTTCTCTCACATCTATGATTAGATTCCTCGAGAAAGCAAAGA
This sequence comes from Ondatra zibethicus, assembly GCA_004026605.1. Lineage (NCBI taxonomy): Eukaryota > Metazoa > Chordata > Mammalia > Rodentia > Cricetidae > Ondatra > Ondatra zibethicus. The sequence goes on from PVIU01006584.1 coordinate 63,300, forward strand.
CTTTTTTTTCCCCTGAACTTCCTAGGCAGAATAATTCTCACATCATTCCTGCTGTCTTTTCTCCTATCACACCCTCAAAACTAAATTCATTTTCTGCTCATCTGGTTCACATCAAACTCCTTTGCTTTCTGGGAACTTACTTAGGGCAAATATGTCCCCAGGGTTGATACCAGTTGAATTAGTGACCAGTGTCCCTGGGGGCCTTGAAGAGAAGATGCTTCTGCCCTTAACTACTTTCTTTTGTATCTCGTCTTGGTTCACATTTCCTTTCTCTCCCCCTTTATCTCACTGCCCTTCTTCAAATGCTTTTCTTTTCCCTGTAATCATTAAAGTCAATTTAATCCCGTCAGAGAAATTGAGCAGGTAGTATTAGCTCTATTGACAGATGGAGAAAGTTGGAGAATGACACATTGCTGCCACTGTTTGAGGCATAAAAGGGCAAGAACTTGGATTACAAGTGAAAATGCCACCTCTTAGCCTGTGGCCTTTTCACTTTGTCTAAACCATATTGATTTCAAATAGAGTATCAGGGATGACAGCAGTAGCCATTACCTACTCACCATGTAAACCTCTAAGAAATGTGCTTTTAGCCTTAGGAATGAATACAATCGGCGAGAAAGGCTTTCACATCCATGCTCACTAGTACTTGCTTACAGTGCTGTTTAACTTAATTATTTTTCCCCTACATGTCTTCCATTTGGTTGTTCAGAAATCAGGTTTATGCTGAAAGAGATATTAAAGTTCTTTTATAAGCCACTATTTCATTTATATCCTTAAATCAATCTGCCCATTTTACAGATTATTAACTAAGGCTTGGAATGCTTAAATAGCTTAATATAAGACACCTTGGCAAAGCTTTGAAATTTTTCCTGTTGGCTACAGTGTTTGTGCTCTTTTACTTTTAGCATTCCACTTCCCACATGAAGGAACTGCACATCTAAGGTCCATGGTATGTGACACATGTGCTCACCTGAATACTCACAAACCAATAATAAATAAATAAAACAAATTCTTAAAAGCAGAAACCAATCCACTTTACAGACAAGGTACAGGCAGATTGGGAATTTTATGTTTAGATATTGATATGACATGAGTCCCTTGTAAAGTTAAAATTAATTAAAGGCAATAGATAGGTTTCATGGCAAAGCTCTTCTGAATCCTATTGTGGTGAAAATAGCACCAAAATCAAAGATTTGGGATTGAAGAGGGCAATGAAAAAGTAAATTTAGCTCCCAGTTGAGCACAGTGGACCAATGCCTGCATTTCTGATGATGAACAATACTCTGGAGAACTGTGGCAGGCAGTGTCTTAGAGAACAGGATTGACTTTTTGGATCTCTGTAGGTCTATCTATGTGAATAACAAGTCTTCTCAGCAATGGGAGCAACATAAAAAATTCTGTAATGAAGTTAGAAGCCAAGAAGATCTAAGACAAGATTTTCTAGATATTCAAACTCAAAGTGAAATTGACTTAAAGCTAATGTAAAAACGTCAAATGTCTGAAACTACATTGTTCGTAGTGATATGATTCCCTCTAAGCTAAAGGTTATTATCTTCGATTTGTTGATTGACCAGTGGTACAGGAGTCTCTAGAATGACAGGGGATACATAGAGGGACACATATACACATATACTTCTGGGAAGGAATTTTTATAATCGTTTGTCAAGAGAGAAAGAGAGAGATACAGAGAGAGAGAGAGAGAGAGAGAGAGAGAGAGAGAGAGAGAGAGAGATGAGAGAAAGAAGTTGAAACCTGGTGAGACAGAGATCCTTCCTGAAAAGAATTAAACCACAAAAAAACCAAGAAGAAACTTGAAATGGATGAAATTTATGCCTTGGCAGTGCTAAAGTATGCATGGACAGCACATACATGGTGATTCTGTTGAACTTGTCCATATTGGGTTTCATAGTCTAAGTAGATGAGGATGACTGAGCAGGTCTCTTTCCTCAAGAGGGCACTACCAGATCCCATTACAGATGGTTGTGAGCCACCATGTGGATTCTGGGAATTGAACTCAGGACCTTCGGAAGAGGAGGCAGTGCTCTTTACTGCGGAGCCATCTCTCTAGCCTAAAACTTAGAAATTATAAAATATATTAGATGTTTAAACCAAGTAATTCTTAGATAAGTATCATATAAATCATAGGTAGTCATGATTACTGGTGACCTTTGACCTTATGCTTAGTAGATACAGCATTAGAGATTAATAAACTTACCAAAGTTGCTAGGAAACCTCATGTCTGTATACATATGAGCATATTGCTAGAGAAGGAAGTTCCAGCTTCCATCAAGTTTTAGAGAAGTTCCTTGACTCATGTCCTTAAGGTTAAGAATCAAATGAAGGAGAAATATTCACAAAATATTTGACCTTCTAGAGTTATAGTTGGTCCTTTCTATGCTTGATACCTATCTTTTATAATATCTTTTCCATCTTTCTCTTTTTTGATAAGGCTAAGTTCAGGACAATGCAATCAAATATGACTGCATAAGTGTTAAGAAGTGAATCTGGGTTATACTTCAAGAAGATCCACTACAAAAGGCATCTTTCCAAAGGCAATTTAGCTGGTGTGCTCTGCACCTGACTCCTGAACTGGTATGCAGGAAGAAGACTACTTGGCTAGAAGGCATGGGCAAAAGGGCTTCAGCTGACCACATAATTGAGTATCAATTTCATATGCAAGACAAGGGATTTCCCCTTTGATTGTGGGAGATACCATAAATAAGGAAATACACTGCCAGACAGAACTCTTCATGAACTATTTATCATTATAAAGTAGGCAGAATGAATTGACTGACCTGGTGGGTTAATCAGTATTCTGAGCAATGGTTTCATTACATGACAATTTAATTCCCAAGATTTATATAGGTCCTGCCTTCATTAATAATATAAATATTTCTTTAAAATAACATTTTCAGATTGAATGCAGAACCATAATAAGATTTTTTCCTTTCCCAAAGTGCTAGCAATTGATTCTCACTCACACTTGTACCTTGAGAGAAACTCTAGCTTCCATAAAAGAAGTTTCTTTTGACATAAGCTAGAAATCTCCAGGAGCATACTTGGATTTGAAACAGAACTCAGTGTAATCTGGACTTGAAATGGTGCCCTTGAGTTTCCCAATAGAAGCCTAATGCTAGTGGAAGAAAGTTCTCAGCCCTCAGTTATGGATTGGTATACTTCTGATAGTCAATCTGTGAATTATGGGCATATATATATATATATACATATATATATATATGATTTGAATTAATATATCTGTCTACTATTGAAAGATAACTTATAGCAATATGAGTATTTATTTTGTAGTATGAATACCACCATTGGTATTAAATGTAGGTATTGCTATTATGAGTTTGTTTAAACTGAATTCTATTTGAATATGAGTCTATGGAGCTGTTAATTACTGTCTTTATGTGTTTAGGTTGAGTGGGTCAATATTTTCACATGGTCTTTTTAATTTTTTAAGTTAGAAGCAGATGGTCTTACTACATGAATGATAAACTATGAAGATTGAGCACACATGTGTAAAATAATATTACAATCAAATAAGACATGTTATAATGTTAAAATAAAGCATACCAAATTTTAATTATTTGTGTGCTAATTTGGTCGAAAAGAAAGTATGCTAAGTAAGTGACTATAATTAATATGAGTCATCCATGCCAAACATTTTTAAATGCTGAGAATTTTCCAGACAGCATTGAAGTAAATTGATCAATTGTTTTATTGAACACTCCTAAATCCATGCCCCTAAGGAGACTTTACCCTTTGTTTCCTTCAACTGGGTCTGCTAATAGCAGACATTTCAAGGAGCTCTTGATTGACAAACATTTACTGTGTATGACCAAACCTTAAACAAGTGATTCCTAAACATAAGCATGTGTCAGAATCCTCAGGAGAGCCATATAAGAAGTATGGACATTTATGAAAACTGCAAAATTGAAGGACCAGGTACCATTAAAGGTGATTGTTTGGAAGGTGGGGCATAACAGGAAGAAATAAATCAAGAATCATTCCAAGTTTCTAACTTGGTATAACTTACTGGGATGGGAAAATATGTCTAAAAACCAGGTATAATTAAAACGGAGGTCATAAGCTAATAGTAAAAGAAGTGAATTTGTGGTGCTGGTGAGGTATTCAGATCTAGGTCAGCAGGTGCTTGGATATTCAAAATTGAAGCTCAAGTGGGGATTAGAAGTAGCAGAGTTTTTCAAAATAAGATGAGTGAAGCTTGAACATGATTCTAGGCTAAGTGGAAGTAGTCTTTTGTGAGGGTAAATGCATAAATGAATTTGGCTAGGAAGGAATTCAAAGGGTAAGAAAGTGAATTTCTGAGACGATTTGGAAAGAGGTGAAGTTTGGGGCATTCACTTGTCTATAGTGAATGTCTATAGTCTTTCCACTGTGGAAAGAGAAAACTAGGCTACCTGCTAATAGTGAAAAAGCAAGCTTGAAAATGAAAGAAGTGATTGCATACATTGATATCATATATGTATATGTACAAAACATCAGCAATTTGTGTCTTCTCTGATTTATTTTCTATTAATAATTATATGCAAATGATGCAGTATGCTACCAAAGGAAAAAGGTAAACACCAACTCAGCTACTAACCTGTTGATCTACAATGGTTGTAATAGTGGCACAAAACTTGTGAAAGTAACCAATCACTATCTGATTAGATTTAAGGCCCACTCCACAAGATGGAACCCATACATGATGCTTGCTGCTCAGGTAGTCAAGAACCTGAGACTAGATAGGTCAGAGACCTAGGGGAAAACCAAATACTACTATTATGATCAAGGAAAAAAGCAATACCATAACTCCTAATGACATTTGTTATGCCATAGATCTGTGCCTTGCTCAGCCATCATCAGAGAAGCTTCCTCCTGTTGCAGAGGAGAAAACAAATACAGAGAACCACAGTCAGAAAATATACAAATAGTTACAAATCTTGGAACATTCCGTCCTAAATGGGATGTCTCGATCAATTCATCCTCCTTAGTGCTCAGGGAACCCCAAAGAAGGGTAAGCAGAAAGAGTGTAAAAGCCAAGAGGGGAAAGAGGACTCCAAGGATACAAGGCCTTCTAAATACAGCATGACCAACTCAGAGACTAGAGGAGCATGCACAGAACCTGTATGTGTCTGTACCAGATGGCGTTCTAGACTTGAGATGAAAAGTAAACACAAGCCCCCATTTTAAATCAGAAGCAATCTTCAGTTGATAGCCACCTGCACATGAAAATTACTTTTCTCTAATGGAGTCTTGCTGGGGAAGCAAACTACTCTTAAGGGTAGGCCCCATACATAGCAGTAGATGGCCAACAGAAAATGAACTCAAAAGCATCTTTGGAGGTTCTTTGCCTCGTAATGTTTGTCAGAGCATTCTTTTCAATTTTCTTTTTGCCTTACAGGTCCTTTGCCTATATATTGTGTTTTCTGATTTTGTGTTTGTAGGATTCCTGATTTATTAAAGTGTATCTCCACATCTATATGTGTTTCTTGTTCTTTTTCTATGTTTTTCTACTGTTTTTTTTTTTTGTCCTATTCTGATTTGTTCTTAGTGTGTGTTATCATCCCTTAGATACTTGTTTATTTTCTAATGAGAGACAGAAATAGTGTGCATCTGGATTGGAGAGGTGGTAGGAACAAACTGGGAGGAGTAGAGGTAGGATAAATTTTAATCAGAATATATTTCATAAAAATTTCTATTTTCAATTAGAGAAAAAAGAATCAGTAAAAAAATTATGGAGCTTAAAGTGAATAAAGAAACCTGAATTGTCATGGTGGTTTTTGCTCTTCACTTACCATGTGCCCCTTGAGAAATCATTCTCCTTCTCTGGACCACAATTTCTTCATTTGCAAGTGAAAGGAGCAAAGAATTGGTATCTAAGTTTCCTTCTATCAGAACACTTCTAGACCTATGTATGTACCTATATATGGTCCTGAGTTCAGTCTGTAGAACAAGACACAAATTAGATTAAACTCAAATCCACTATTCATTTTATATTACTCTAGATTAATCATTTCATAAAGACTAGGAGTTCAATATGGGTTTAGGTTTTACAGAATTTCTAAAGAAGGGTAGACAATACATAACACTGCTAATTCCCAACATGTTTTCTAGTCATATATCCTTTTATCAAAGTTTCTCTGGGACATTGATGCACCCTTTTCAGAATATATAGAAGCTTGGGCAAAGAAAGTGGTGTAGGAGGTCCTTCTGTATTTCTGTTGCTTTCATTGGTTAAATAAAGAGACTTCCTTGGCCTTTTGATAGGGCAGCCCTTAGGTAGGCGGAGTAGACATAACAGAATGCTGGAGAGGAAGGGAAGTGTGGCAGACGCCATGTTTCTCCGGCCCAAGATGGACACTGGTTAGACTCATGCCGGTAAGCCACATCCTCGTGGTGATACACAGATTACTAGATATGGGTTAGTTTAAAATGTAAGAGTTGGCCAAGAAGAGGCTAGAACTAATGGGCCTGGCAGTCATTTAATTAATACAGTTTCTAATTACTTTGGGCATTGGGAGCTGGGTGGGACAGAACAAGGGGCCCTGCGCCAGGAGCCGGGAGCCAGGAACACAGCCCTCTCCTCCCTACTACAAGAAAGCATTACTTTTCTAAGGCCACCAAACAAATTTTGCAATCCTTTTCATGAAATCCATGGTTTGACAAAGAGTCATTTCTAAAAAGCTATTTTATTTGACTTGAAGGAGCTCTGGAAGAAATTTGTGGGAGGACTGGGCCAATTCTCTGTCACCTAATGTTACAACATAAATCCCATCAACAAGATGATGCCTTTTATAAGGCAATATTTGGAAGCTCCTTCAGACCAGGAAATCATTTTCCTTACTGCTCCAAGAATAAGAACACAGTAAGAAGACAGCCAGCCTAAGCATTGTGTTTTACAATAAAGCAATTAGACTAAATTTCACTTAGCTAAGGTCAGGAAAGTGATGGTTAATTCTCTGATTCAGTTTTTTATACTGAGAGTACGGTTCTTTAAACTGAATTCCTGGTAGGTATTTGTTCTTGTCAAACCTGCTCCTGAATTTGGAAGGTAGGCTTTGACTTTTCACTAAGTTGCTGTGTGTCAATGTAACTCAACCTCTACTTTTCTCTGCTCTTTTATGAGTTCAGAGTGATGGTGTCTCTTCCTGGCTAGCCCCATAGCTTTTGTGAAGAGAACTCTTAAATACACTAAACTCTTAAAAGAAAGGTGTTTTAAGTGTACAGTATTATCATATATATATATGATAATACCTGTATATATATCATATATATACACATATACACTATACTTATTAGCCAAGGTTATTTTTAAGATAAAAGTAAATACGGTTTGCAGATCATTAATTAATAAATATCATATATATGTATATGCAGCTTCACAGAGAAATGGAAAGAAAAAATTGATGCATAACAAACAAAGTTCCTTGGAGTCTTTGAGTTAAAAATTTAGAATTTGTGATTATCATGCATAATATTATGTATTATATTATAATAGCTTAAAAACAAAAAAAATTCCAATTCAAAAATATTTTTATGACTTGTTAAAAATGTATAAACACTTTAATATTTTGGAAGGTATTTTCTATTTTATCCAGAGTTCTGATTCAGTTGGAAGAATACCAATTGATATGGACACTACTCTCATCCAACTCTATTGCGCCACTTGCATTTCACAAATTTAGTAATCTTCCCTGCATTTGTAGCAGGGAAAAACTTGAACAACCATGTGTTATCATTTATTCAAGCTTGACAGGAATCAGGAGCCAAATAAACCCAAGGAGAAACATTTCTATGCCTAACGAGGTAACCTCATATTTCTTGATGTTTTCTGTGACATTTGCTTTAAAAACATACTTCCAGCTTCATTAAACTGTCTGTAGTAGGTAGCAGCTGAGTATTTTCTGTGGTCTACATTTTCACATTCTCAAAAGGTTGACATTAGAATCAGAAAGAGGGGAAGTGAATATAGTGGTGTGGAGGCAGACAGTTGAAGGATCAAGAGGCAAGGCAAGGGAGCAGCCAATAGTCTTTACACAGCAATGAGCTTGGAAATTTTCAGAAATATATGGTGTTTACATGTGTTTCCTGAAAAGGTAATGCTCCTCATAGGTACATGCTATTCACAAAGACAGAGAACTACATTCCCATGTTTACCTATCCATGGCACACTAGGGAAACACAAGGGATTTTTTCATAATTCAGAAACCCTTAGCTATTAGTCACTTTATGACTATTTCAGTTTTGTTATTTATCTGAATTTTCTAGTAACATATATGAAAAAAGGAAAAAATGTTTAACTGTCTTTATTTCCTATTCTGCTACTACCTGTCTGTACTCCATTCTCCAGAATCCACTGCTTTTATTACATTTCCTCATAAATTATATATTATAGGATTCCTTCATCCTTCATTAAAGAAAGGTAATTATTTATTCTCTTACCACCACTTAACTAAACATTCAACAGTAAGGTTATCAGAGCTGAATGATGGTTAGAAGTCATTAAAGACACCGAATCATACAGGACTAGGACAAGTATTAATGATAGATATGTTCCCACATCTTATTCATTCCTAAGTAACTTTCCTCATTGGAGGTAGCTGAAAATGAGAAAGATAGTCAGAAAAAGACAAAAAGTAATTTTTATTTTGTGGTGTTAAATGAATTAATCAAATCTCAAGGTTAAATAACTACTGCAATTACAAAAGTTGCATTTTGTAACTCTTAAACTGGGACACACACCTTAAAATTGGAACTGCCCAGAAAAATTCAGCACATGTGATATATCCAACAATTATCCCTTCTTTCTCTTTATGTTTCCTAAGACTAAAGGAAAGCATTAGTCACAAAGTTCTAGGAAGGTTTGTTATGAATCTCTTTTTGTGTTAAGGGAAAATCGGCATTTTGAATTGGAGTTTTGAGACTGACAGCACATGTGAAAGATGTAAATATCTTAATTATCATTCATTATGCATCTTTGGAGGTACATTATTATACATAATTATGCATATGCCTGTAAAGAGGTATGGCCTCTACAGTGACCACATTTCCCAAATCCCAAACTGAGAAACATAATCAGAAAAGTGGTCTAAGGATGATATTAGAGTGTTTGAAATCTGGGCTGTGCTGAAAAAGCTCATATGTTCTTTGGGAGTAGCTATGCCCAATGCACATGCGCTTTTAAACTGAAGCAAAGCAGAATGAGATGTTCTTCAGTGTGAAGAAGTCAAAAAGAGGTAATGAATGGGTAATCTCAAAGCCATAAGGTTTGTACATATTTTACAGCTAGAATGAAGGAAGGTGATAACAGAATCATTAGGTAAAAAAAGGACAAGATCTCCATTTGTCAAGGAGAGTAGAAAATAAAGATAATCTTATAATTAGAAGGACAGGCAGTGCCCTGTCCCACTCAGTCTAGAGAATGCGGCTCCAGACACACTGCATATGGAAATGTAAGCAATAATAGACTGAATCACATGCATGAAGTTTATATATTAAAGTACTATCCTATAGAATTTCAATATATATATTTTTATGTGAATAGACAATATTAGAAATGGTAAGTCCCTTGTACAAGACGATGTAATGTTTGACTAGAAACCATATACAACCTCCCCGTATTTAATTAATATTTACATTATCCATAATACTGAATAGACTGTGAATGCTCTGCAAGTAGTTGTTTTTCTGTATTCTTTTATGAGTAATGACAGGAAAAACATGTCTGTGCTTGTTTATTGTTGACACATTTACCTCCAGTAATTTCAATGCTAGAGTGTTTAAATCTACAGGCACCATACCCATAAATCAAAGGAATTAGGATCATTACAAGTGTGGCTTTACTAAAATGAGGACAGCAGGGCAGGACATAAGTCATCCAGGCAGGAATCTTTATAAGAGGTGTTTAGGACACAGGTATGTACAAAGAGAAGACCAGTAAGACACAAAAAGACATTGTCTATGTAGAAGCCAAAGAGACAAGCTTCAGAAGGAACCAACTTGCAGACTTTGGGTCTGCAGAACTGAGTGAATACTGCTTTTTATTGTTTAAGCAACCTAGGCTGTGTTATTTTATTACAGCAACCTGGGATAGTTAACATACACGTGCAGTGCTGGTGCAGTGTGGTACCTCCTCTCACAGGGGATTAAAGATAATCCTGGGAAGAGCTCATCCCTAGTGGTCTCTCTAGATTGCTACAAAAAGCCCAAGAAATAACTTATTCAATAATTTGAAACACCCTGAACTGTAAATTATGGGTCATGGATTTCTTATATTGAATCTAACTTTTGCTTGAAATGATCTGTGCATCATGTATCTATAACATGAGGCCATATCAGGAATGGCATGAAGCCAGTTTACAAATACTCTAAGAAGTTTTATGTAAATGATTTCTGATATTATAGTAGATGGATATGACTCTCAAAGAGTGTCACACTCTTGAAATATTATCTTCAGCTCACACCTCAATACTGTGTGGTTTTGGTTATACACAAAGACACTGTTGTATTGCATTTTCATGTACTCCTAATTCATCTGCCTTTCTCCAAATGAATTGGAACTCAGATTTATACAAATGCATACTATCATTTGCCTCTTATCTAATTAGATACACGGTAGAGGTATGGACTTGTCAGCCTGGAAGGCAAAGGCTTAAGTACAAATTACCCTTCTTATTCTGATAAGGATGAGACAAGAGTGGCTACTTGACACATCTCCTCTCCCCTTTATGAGTATCATCTCCATTAGGACTACTATTACATATACTATTTCACATTTGCTCTACTATTTCCTTTTCACATATAGCAAGTAATATGTTGTCTTGGTTATTTTTCTTGTTGCCACCATAACATAAAGAAACCTCAAACAGGAAAAATTTGTTTTTTCTCAGAGTACAATGAACAGCTCATCATGGCAGAGAAGTCAAGGCAAGAGCAGCTTGAAGCAACTTGCATACAAAATCAGGAAGAAGATAGCAGTTAATACTTGTGCTTTGCTTACTCAATACATTTAATACTGTCTAACACCTCAACCTGGGTAATGATACCACTTATAGTGGTCAGGTTTTCCCACCACAATTGTCCACAGACATACCTGCAGACCCATCTGTCACATGATTCTACATCTGATGAAGCTGACAACTGAGATCAATCATCACATATAGGTATTAGCATTACCTTCCCTTTGTAGGTGAGGAAACTGAGGTTCCAAGACAGAAAGGGAGTTATCTAATGTCAAATAGCCTAAGAGAAACAGGGCGATGGAGATTATCCATGGCTACACTAATTAAATCTTATATCCCTAGCATCTCTATTAGCCCTCTCTCCTCGTGAATGATTACAGATATATCATCTAGGATTTACTAAGTAATCCTGGGATGCAGAAATAAATGTACAACGTCCTTCCCTGAATGCTTTGTAGACACCCTAAAGCTAAAAGGAGGAACTTAAGAATGAAGTCAAGGAAGTTAGGTTTCTTTTGTGTCCCAGGGATAGGGAGTAGGAATAGCAATTTTAAATTTTGTAGAGCCTGATAATATTAGTCTGGAACAGTCTATTCATTTGTTCAGAAGAAACAGACACCAGGAAAATATTCTCAAAGATGTATATGAATTCTGGATCAAGAGAGAATTTCCATATACTCTCCCCCAAATCTGAATGCAGTCAAAGCCTGAAGGACTCTATCACTTGTCTGGCAGGTAGTTAAGACCATCAAACCCGGCTCAATGCTACAATATACCTCATCTTTAGAGTCATCAGAGCTATGACTAAGCATGTGCCATGCACCACACATTATTCTACCCCATTTAACCTTCACAATGACCTTGAGGTAATTACTTTTGTCTTCATCTTACAGATAAGGCAATTGATACCATGTCATATTAATATTAATTAATTAATTGAAAGAATCAAGTTGCTCACAATCCACATTTCTAAAGGGAACAATTGTAAATTAGTACCTCATCAATCCAGTTGATAAAATAAATTATTTTTGATCTTTCAGAAAATTTCAAAATATTTCATTCCCTTAAACTAGTTATAAAATTTTCTTTAAAAAAATATGACATTGATGATGAAAAGATTGCGCCAGGTGAGTGAGTGGTTTAAATGGCTTATAGCCTCATACTGACCTATCAGGAACAGAGGAGGCTTCTAATAATTCCTACCCTTTCAGTGTCCATATCAAGATGAACAGTAACCATATTTCCCTTTCCCTTCAAGTCATCACAGTGTCTCTGGACTGGGCTGGTAGGATAACCCATTTTTCATATAAAACCAGCGAGCACAATAGTCAGTCCCTTCATATGATTTGGATACCTTAAAACCTCAGAAACATGACAAAATCTCTCTCTCTCTCTCTCTCTCTCTCTCTCTCTCTCTCTCACACACACACACACACACACACACACACACACACACACTCATACACACACACACAAGCACATATATTGGCTTGGGTCCTATTCCTTCACTAAAATGTATCACTCTCACCTTCTATTCTACTTATCATCACAGGCTGTATCCTGCTTGCAAGCTCAGATCCATTGAGGGGCAGAAATCCCAAGCATAGCAACAGTGTCCAAGCAGAAGCAGCAGTCAAATGTCTTTAACTAGCAGAGGGAAGGCCTGAGTACTGATAATCAAGCTCAGAAGCCAAATCAGACATAGTTTCTATCATAGTAAGCAGGACTTCAGGGAGGACTACAAAGGAGGGGCAGGTAGGCCTTGACATTTGGGTTTTTGCACAAGAGTAATGTAAAGCTCAATCCAGGTGAATGCACCTTATCAAGCATAAGAAAATTTACAGAGAGAAGACAATAATGATCTGCTTCAGAAATACCAAAAGTTACCATTGAATACCAGCTTGTCATATGCCAGAGTCCAATACCTTTGATATTTTTGGACTATTTATTTATTTTTATTGCTTTATAAATAATATCATTCAAAATTTCCACTTCCTCCCCTCCTCCCATTTCCCTCCTGCTCCCCCACTCACCCTTTAGTCAAGGCCCTCCCCCTTCCATCCAGGGTTATGAAGGTGAGCATCCAAATAGACTAGGATCACAAAAAGCCAGTACATGCAGTAGAGATAAATCCCAATGTCATTACCATTGGCTTCTCAGTCTGCCCCAATTGTCAGCCACATTCAGAGGGTTCAGTTTGATCCCATGCTCATTCAGTCCCAGTCCAGCTGGCTTTGGTGAGTTCCCATTAGATCAGGCACACTGTCCTAGTGGGAAGACCAACCCCTCTTGGTCCTGACTTCCTTGCTCATATTCTCTCTCCTTCTGCTCTTCAACTGGACCTTGGGAGCTCAGTCCAGTGCTCCGATGTGGTTCTCTGTCTCTATCTCCATCTGTCGCTGGATGAAGGTTCTATGGTGATATTCAAGATAGTCATCAGTCTGACTACGGGACAAGGCCAGTTTAGGCACCCTCTCCTCCTCTGCCCAGGGTCCTAGCTGGGGACAACCCCGTGGACACCTGGGAACCCCTCTAGAGTCAAGCCTCTTGCCAACTCCAAAATGGCTCCCTTAATTAAGATATCTTCTTCCCTGTTCCCATATCTGTTCTTCCTCCATCTCAAACATCCCACTCCCCCAAGCTCTCTCCAACCCTCCTCTTCTCTCTTCTGTCTCCCCCTCTCCCCTTCCCCCACCCCGCCCCCAACCCCATGCTCCCAACTTTTGCCTGGCGAACTTGTCTGCTTCCAATTTCCAGGAGGATCTATATATGTATTTCTTTGGGTTCACCTTATTACTTAGCTTTTCTAGGATCGCAAACTATAGGCTCAATGTCCTTTGTTTATGGCTAGAATCCACTAATGAGTGAGTATATACCATATTTGTATTTTTGGGTCTGGGTTATCTTACTCAGCATAGTGTTTTCTATTTCCATCCATTTGCATGCAAAATTCAAGATATTGTGTTTTTCCATTGAGTAGTACTCTAATGTGCAGATGTGCCATGCTTTCTTTATCCATTCTTCCATTGAGAGGCATCTAGGTTATTTCCAGGTTCTGGCTATTACAAATAATGCTGCTATCACAAAGGATAAAGAAACTGAGAGGGAAATCAGAGAAACATCACCTTTCATGATAGCCACAAATAGCATAAAGTGTCTTGGGGTAACACTAACCAAGGAAGTGAAAGATCTATTTGACAAGAACTTTAAGGCTTTGAAGAAAGAAATTGAAGTGGATATCAGAAAATGGAAGGATCTTCCATGCTCCTGGATTGGTAGGATCAACATAGTACAAATGGCAATTCCACCAAAGGCAATCTATAGATTCAATACAATCCCCATCAAAATCCCAACAAAATTCTTCACAGACCTTGAGAGAACAATAACAAACTTTATATGGAAAAACAAAAAACCCAGGATAGGCAAAACAATCCTATACAATAAAGGAACTTCCGGAGGCATTACCATCCCTGACATCAAACTCTATTACAGAGCTACAATAATGAAAACAGCTTTGTATTGGCATAAAAACAGAGACGTTGAGCAATGGGATCGAATCAAAGACCCAGATATTAATACACAAGCCTATGAACACCTGATTTTTGACAAAGAGGATAAAATTATACAATTGAAGAAAGAAAGCATCTTTAACAAATGGTGCTGGCATAACTAGTTGTCAACCTGTAGGAGAATGAAAATAGATCCATATCTATCACCATGCACAAAACTCAAGTCCAAATGGATTAAAGACCTCAATATAAATCTGACCACACTGAACCTGATAGAAGAGAAAGTGGGAAGTAGCCTGCAATACATGGACACAGGAGACCACTTCCTAAGTATAATGCCAGTAGCACAGACAATAAGAGCAACAATGAATAAATGAGACCTCCTGAAACTGAGAAGCTTCTGTAAAGCAAAGGACACTGTCATTAAGACAAAAAGGCAGCCTACTGAAACGTAGAAGATCTTCACCAACCCCATATCAGACAAAGGTCTGATCTCCAAAATATATAAAGAACTCAAGAAACTAGACATTGAAATTCTAAATAAGCCAATTAAAAAATGGGGTACTGAACTGAACAGAGAATTCTAAACAGAAAAATTTCAAATGGCCAAAAGATACTTAAGGACATGTTCAACTTCCTTAGCTATCAGGAAAATGCAAATCAAAACAACTTTGAGATCCCATTTTATACCTGTCAGAATGGCTAAAATCAAAAACACCAACAATAACCTATGCTGGAGAGGATGTGGAGTAAGGGGAGCACTCATTCATTGCTGGTGGGAATACAAACTTGTGCAACCACTTTGGAAATCAGTGTGGTGGTTTCTCAGAAAATTGGGAGTCAAACTACCTCAGGATCCAGCAATACCACTCTTGGGAATATACCCAAGAGATTCCCAATCATACTACAAAAGCATTTGTTCAGCTATGTTCATAACAGCATTATTTGTAATACCTTTGATTTTTATGAAGGGATAAGTAACAACTCACTATAACAGGCAAAATTTTTGTTTAATTTTCCATATGGGGATACAGAGGCTCAGAAAAAGGAAGTAACTTTAACTTTCCAAAGTATGATGGTTTAAATGAGAATGGCCCCCATAGGTTCACATATTTGAATACTTGCTCTGTACTTGGTGATATTGTTTGGTAAAGATAAGAAAGTGTGGCCTTGTTGGAGGAGGAGTGTCACTTCAGGGGGAGGATTGAAGTTTCAAAGCCTATGCCATTCCTAGTCCTCCCCTTTTTCTCCTCTCTGCCTTGTGGCAGTGGATCAAAATGTAAGCTCTCAGGAACTACTCCAGGGCCATGCCTGCCTATCTGAAGTCATGCTCCCTGCCATGATTGTCATGGCCTCTAACCCTATGAAACTGTGAGTCCCCAGTAAACCCTTTATCGTATACGTTTTCTTGGTCATTGTGTCATCACAGTAATAGAAAACTTTGGTCCATTATCCATATGGGGAAACTGGGACTTGGGAAGGTAGAGTAGTATTCTAAGGTAACATACTTTCAAAGTTTCAGGGATAGAATACTGATCTCAGGATTTGGGAATTCTGAGTCTTTGCCTTTAGCCAGAAAATAGTCAATTTTCATTCTATTAAGTGCCAAATAAATTTTTGGGCATTCACCACCATGTAGTCTCTATCCAAACAACTCTGCTGTTATAGTGTGCAAGCAACCAGGAATTTTATATATATATATATATATATATTTAATTATGACTGTGTTTTGATAACACTTTATTTAAAAAGATAAGTGAAAGACCAGATTTTGCAATAGTTTCCTGACATCTGACCTAGTCTATTAAAATTGTCCCCTGTTTTTTTTTTCTTTAACAGGTAGATATTCTATAATTAGTCTGTAGTGAATAAATGAAACTTAACTGAAGACTTTGGAGAAGAGACTGCGAGGCCACTGACAGTGGCACAAGGATTTATCCCTACTGCTTATACTGGCTTTTGGGGAACCCCTTCTCTTTGGATGGATACCTTGCTCAGCCTAGATATAGTATGGAAGGCTTTGGACCTTCCTTCCAAAAAGCAATATGCCTTACCCTCTCTAAGGAGTAGATGTGGGGGAGAGGGAATGGGAATTGGGGTTGGTATGTAAGGTGAAAAAAAAAGATAGTTCATTTTCTTTTAAAAAATAAAATAAAAATGTATTTAGATCAAGAAAAATAGAAAAAATAAAAAAAGAGAAGAGGTTCTCAATCTGCAAGTTGCAACTTCTTTGGGAATCAAACAACCCTTCCATAGGGGTTGCATATCACATATCATGTATATCAGATATTTATATTATGATTAATTGAAATAGCAAAATTATAGTTATGATTAACAATAAAAATATTTTTATGGTTGGGGTCACCACAACATAAATGTCGCAGCATTAAGAAGGTTGGGAACCATTGTTCAAGAGTGTCACTAAATTCCCATGGGACATTTAGCTAGTATCTTTGTGCCTTAGTTTCCACGTTTATAAATAGAAATGAGTATGTTTCTACATGCTTTACTGGGGTATGGATTCATGGAGATGGGAACAATGGATGATCTATGCCATGAAAAATTGAGTTACCATAGAAATCTTCGGTGCCTATATTTCTGCACCTCAAGGAGCAGAGGTATAGGTATCTGATGCCTTTGGAAAGAGGGATGTCCTTAACAGCTTTGTTCATTAGGAGGTGAGTCAGTGGCACTTGCATATCCACGTGAAAGTTGATTCCTATGGCAACAGACAGAATCAGAAGCAGTACCACGCTGTGCAAACCAGAAAGTGAAAATCAGAAGACAGGGAACTGAAAGAAGAATCAGCTTGTGTGGCTAGTGCTGCTACCCAAATAAACTGCTGATGTTGCTGTCTCCCTTGGTGATAGGAAACATTTTCATCAAGTGAGACAGAGCTCTTGCTTTGTTCAACATGTCTTTGTGACTCCTTTCAACAGTCTGCTGTATATTCCTCCCTGATAAGGTGTTTCTAGGCATGCTTACATTTGGCCACTGGGAAAAACCTCTTCAGTCATTGAGAGGAAAATTTTCTCTCAGAAAAAATCTGCAACAGGGCCAAGAAGACTCAAGAGGAAACGGCGTATGGACATGCTCTTATCCAATTTTATATACTTCCACTAAGAAAACTGAACAGTAACTGAGATGCAAATAGCAGGAACTTCACAAGATGCCAAATCTTCCACTCTTCTGACCAATCAGTCTTCCCATATCTGGAATCAGATAGGTATGCTTCAACTCAGAGCTATGTATTGCAGTTGCTTCCATAGGAGCACTCTGTACCAAAATGTATGAGGCAAGCATTTCCTTATGAATTATTTTCTCTAAACTTCTATTTGCTAACAATTATTTGTCTTCCTTCCTTCCAAATTAGTAAAGAATAGGTCTTTCTACGTTTCTCTGTTCCCCACTCAAATACTTCACACAATTAGATTGTAAACAGTATCTTGCTCTTCCCTCTTTTGTTCCAGGCATTATTGCTTGGGGTCAGATGGAAAATAGTTTGAATTGTTCCTTTGTAATGTTTAAAGAAAACAAGTGTAAGACAACTTTTTAAAATACTCCTTTACTGATAATATTTAGACTCAACCACATCTGATACTTTATAACAAATATTATAAATTTGTTTGGTTAAGTTACCAAACAATAAAAGATTTTCTTTTAGTCTCAGAACTCAGTAAACAAAACCGCTAGCTCCCTGGATGTGGTAGGCAGTAAGAATTACCTTTTCCCTTAATTAGCTTCTAGATATCTACACCTATTTCCACAAAGGTGTGGATTGGATTTCTATACTTCTTCCAAGTAAATTATTGCCCCAGTATTACTAGAGTACCTCATCATACCTTATGCATTGTTTGCTTGAGACAATGGGAACAAGAAGTTAAAAAGAGTGGTCAAAAATGAGATTCAGAGACAGCAGAGATGAAAACCTCCACTTCCTTACTTCCTAGTTACATGACAATGGAACAACGACATACACTTGTCATCTTCAGTTTTCTCATCACTAAAATAGAGAAAATAATGGCATCTGCCATTTCCGACTGGGTCTCATGTAAACAAGCAAATGCTGGCAGTGCTCAGCAGAGCTGTGCTCAATCAGTTACCCATTATTTATTTTAGGAGGTTGAGAAGTGTATACTGCTTATTTCCTAGGACACAGAAAATATGTGAAATATTTATTTGGAAGCCATGAATAATGTTAGATAAAAATAAACAAATGCTAATTGTTAGTGCTAATACAAACACCCTTTATGTTAAGCCTACTGATAGTTAATTGCTCTATCAATGCCTTCCCTTCATCAATATCACTGCTGTGCTTTAGCACTGCTACGTTATTTCCCGGTGAAATAGCTTGTCTCCTGAGCATGTGTTGTCATCTATAGCTACTGGCACAATTTTTTTCATATTTTGTTAATTAAGTGTATCATAGAATTTAATATTTACAATCTTGCATGGCTCACTGATATAATAGGGAAGAACAAAATACACATGGGAAAAAAGAAGAGATTCTACTTCCAGCACCACAGGGTCTGGGGTAGAATCCTACCCTGTTGATTTCATTAGTGAGTATTAACTATAATTATGAATGTTGTAATAAACACACTGTGATAACTTTGGTAAGCAGTTCAGAACAAATTAGTATTTGAATATTTAATATCTGGAACTCATACTTTCATTACTGTTCTTGCCAATTATCTCATAACAGACAAGACCTGTTTTAGGAAGCAGATGGTGTGCAACATGCTGGTGGAATGTAAGACTGCTTATTGCTAAAATTTAGATAACACAAAGGCAAACTCATTTGCTTTGATCAAATTGGTGGTATAACATGGGCAAGTCACAGAAATCTTCAGTTTTTGTATTATCTGATCTGCTATGCTCAGAACTGTGTCCCGCTCCAAGTCCTATGATGAAGCCCTAATCACCAGTTCCTTGCATACTCATTGTATTATTTCACATTAACACAATGAAAAGGATAAGTATATAATATGATATTTTAAGATGGGGAAAAGACCACATTAATATAACTTATGATACACTATATTGTTGGAGTGGTTCCATTTCCATTGTTCCTAATTTGTAAAATAAACTATTATAACTGCAAGGAGAAAGAGTCAGTAATCAAAAAGCCAAGGTATGACCTTCATTTTAAATGGTTGGAGTAACTTCAGTAAGATTTTGCCTACATTCTCCCCACAATCACCATAGGAAAACATCTAGAATTTTCTTCCTGAAAAAAATTGAAAATGGAATTAACATCATAGACTTAATGTCAGTGTGGTGAAGAGATATCTGTACTTTAACGTTTATTGCAGCATTATTCAAAGTAGCCTAGATAAGAAATCAACAAAATTGCTGAATAATAGGTAATGATGAATAAAATGTAAAAAAAAAATATATCAGAGAACATGCAATGGAATAGTAGTTAACCATTTATATCAGATAAAATCTTGTCATCATCAACAACTTGGTAGTTCAATTAACCAGCAATATAAAGATGAATACTACCTGATCTGGTATAATAAGAAGTTTGAACTTGTAGAAGCAGAGGGCAATGTGGATTCTAGGGCAAGAGAGTTGGAAAAATAGGGAGATTTGTGTAAAAGATAAAAAGTTTCAGTTGGGGAGGATAAATAATTTCTTGATATCACAAGCATGGCAACTAGATTCCAATAATAAATTGCATACTTTAAAATGATTAAGAACATAGATCTTTACTTCACAATGCATACATATACCATGATATCACATTATGCATCATACATATAATTATTATGTCATAAATATACATAGTTATACTAATTTTACATTAAAGTAAGAGTGTATAAGTACTAATGTGTTAGTAGTAACCTTTAGGTGCCACATATTTATTTCTATATGTATGTAATATATGTATGCCACATTTATATATTCATATGTGTTCATAGTGCTATTTCTGACTGACTCAACACCACAGGATTCAGTTTTGAGCATTTCTACCATTCCTTTTTCTAAGTTCTTTTACTGTGAGAAATATGGTCCTTGTCATAAACCATTCACTTGCTGATTTGTTCAATGTTAGTTCCTCTATGAGAAAGAGATTTACCAACGACTGCACATAAATTATGTTCAATTATTTTTTCTTTAACTTTATGATTCAAAATTACTGCTTTCCAAAATCACTGAGGTCTACTCTTTTCTCTCCCCATCTTTTTTCTCTAATATTATATCACATATCTGTAAAATAGATTCATTCATCAAAATCTACATTCCTTTCTAGTTTTACTGAAGTCTTGTTAGATTTGTAAAATTTGCATAAAGTTTAATCTCCATAGTTTAATCTTTGAAGGATTTTTAAGATGCATTCTATCATTGTGCCAATCATTGTGCTATACAGATAATTCCACTACCCTAAAAATCACTGTGCATCTTCACTTGTAGCTAGTTCCTCTCCCCCATATCTTAGACCATCACTAATGTTTCATTTTTAAATTTCCTCCATTGCAATGCCTCATAGAAAGAATTATGAAATTGGTGATCCTTCATATCTGAACAGTTTTACTTAAAATGTATTTACTATCATTCATTTGGTTCTATAGACTAGCAACTTTTTTGTCTCTTTTATCCCTAAGTAATATTCCATCTAATTTCCTTTAATCACTCAGCTATAGAGTGTTATCTTTGTTTTAATAATTATGTATAAAGTTACAGTAAACATGCAGATACAGGTTTTCTTTGAATATAATATTTTACTTTACTTGAGTAAATATCTAAAAACTGTCTCATTGGGCTGTGTAGTAAATATGTTCAAATTTATAAGAAATTATCAAACTGTCTTTCAAACTGACAATATTTGTTGACCGAGTTTTCTGTCCCACCGGGTCTTTCCCAGTCTGGCAGCCATTTAGTCACAAAGAAATACACAGAGGTCAATATTAATTATAAACTGATTGGCCTATTAGCTCAGGCTTCTTATTAACTCTTATAGCTTATATTAGCCCATTATTCTTGTCTGTGTTAGCCACATGGCTTGGTACCTTTTTCGGTGAGGTAGTGATATCTTGCTTGCTCCGTGTTTGGCTTCCTCTCTGTCTGGGTGACAACTGCAGACTGAAACTTCCCTCTTTCCATAATTCTCATTGCCACACCTCTACTTCCTGCCTGGTAGCCGTTGCCTTACCTATACTTCCTATCTGGCTACTGGCCAATCAGCATTTTATTAAAAATAATACAAGTGACAGGATAAAAGACCATTGTCCCACAGCAAATATTATTTTGAATTCCCACCAGCATTGAAATCTAATTAGGCATATACTGATTCTTGGTAATATTTTGATTTGAATCTGATAAATGGGTGATATTATTATCTTTTCATGTGCTTATTTACATACATCCTCTTTTGTGAAATTTCAGTTTATAAAATTGTACTGTACTCTTGAAATCTGGCTTATTGATGTGGGATTCTCCTCTGTATGCTATGAATATGTTTAATTACCATTGATTATTAAAGATGCTGTTTCAGTCAATGGCTTAGTAGAGTAAAGCCAGGAGGGAAATTCAAACAGAGATATATAGAGAAAATAGGTAGAGTCAAAGAGACACCATGTTGCTGGTAAAGAAAAAAGACAGCAGCCTCTAGCCAGAACCTTACCAGTAGGCTACACCTCATGGTGATTCACAGATTAATAGAAATGGACTAATTTAAGATGAAAGAGTTAGATAGAAATATACATAAGCTATTGGCCAAACAGTGTTGAAATTAATATAGTTTGTGTGTGATTATTTGTATCCATGTGGCCGAGAAACAAATGAGCAGCCTCTGCTTATAGCTTATTATTCCTCATTTTTGAGTTTTAATAGTTCTTTATATATTCTGGCTACATATTTGTTAAATCTTTGTTTGCACATATTTTTCTTCAACCTGTGATTTGCCTCTCATTTTCTTGAAAGAACAAAATTTTTATTCTTTTCAAAGTCTAATTTGTCATTTCTTCATTTAGAATTAAACTTTATTCACCTCAATTTTGCATTTTATGTCTTACATTTGAGACAGTTATCCACTTAGAGTAAGTTCTATGTATGCTTTTGTCTTGTGCTTGTGTGTGTACAGCTTCTCTAGCCTGTATTTGCATGACTATCTTGCCTCTAATAAATTTTCTTTGTGACGTTATTATGTCATTTGATCTTAAATTTGTAGGTTTATTTCTGTTTTTTTTTTCCTATTTTTATCAGGTACAATGGTTTCTCTAACCTATCCCTCCATTTTAAAAGGTTTTCTGATCATTCTGCTTCTTTTACTTTTTTATAAGTGTGTTAGAATCAATTACAGGCAATAAACACAAAATGACTCCACTAAGTTTTTTATAGTAATGGGGTTAAATTTGAATATCAATTTTATGAAGTGTTGATGTCTTCATTGTGCAGAGGGTTGCAATATATGAACATGGTTGAACCTTCATTTTGTTTATGTGATTTCTTTCATTTTCATTTATATATGTTCCATTACATATTCCATTTATTCTCTGTCATATTTATTCCCAAGTATGAAAAAGAGTCAGATAATGGAGGACAGAGTTGTGACTTTAAGTATGAGATATGATGATCTGAAACATCTTATGGGTGTTTCATGTTTATATCTACAAGAAGAAAATTTGTATTATTCTAGTGTGGAACTTCAAGTATGGGCATATTCCAATAATGGAGGGATCGTGTAGAAAAGATAGTTGAGTGGGCATAGCAATGAAGGGAGAGTAGTAGTAGGCGAAATCAGAGAATTGGAAGGTCAAAGGCAACTAAGACCTGTAGCTCAGAACTTATGAAGCATGTTGGCTTTTATTCTGCGTGAAATGATAAACTGCTTGAGGAATCTATACACAGAAGCGCTGTGGACTCATTGTCATTTTAAGAAGCCCCTTCTCAAAGTAGTATTGAGAACATACTATAAGTAATCAAGGATAGAAAGAACAGCGCCAGTTTAAGATTTTATTACAGTAAATAAAAAAATTATTGGATTTTTGGAAATTTGATTTCAGTAACTATTGAAATGATGATGGTTATGTTCATTTAACTAATAGATGGTATTGGTGGAGGCTGTAGGAAGTTACCAGTGATGTCACAAAAACTTGAACAATCATCTGGAAAGTGACAACTGTGAAGCCAAATTTGGAAAATAAAAAAGAAAACATTAAAGCAGCATGAATAAACAATCTAATTACAAGTGCAAGGCCCAGTTAGTATTCAGTTTTTAACACCAAAGGTGCAAACAGCAGTGTGTGGGAAGCCTAGGATGCTGGTAGACTCCCCTTTGCTTTCATGAACAGCAGTCTCTATTGTCTGCAATGGGTCTCTCCAGAAACACAAATGCTATAACCAATAGTGCTAAAAGTGTTAAAATGATTCAGACCTAGGAATTCAGGAATTTGATTCAGCTGAAATAGTTCTGCATAATAGGTTTTTTTCTGTGAGAAAACAAAACAACCTAAATTAAATGGAGACAGCCTTGATGTTACAGAGGAGCAAATGAATTTCATTTACTGATGATATATGATCTCAAATCACACACCTTTAGTTTTCGATTCATGGGTTCATAACTGCATGCCATGGGGCTTGATGTAATTAAATGGATTTTTAAATGTTTTCTGAGTTACATTGCCCCTCTATCCTCAGAGTACTATGGTTGTTATGCCAGAGATACTCATTAGGTGGCAAAGCTTACAAATCTTCAGTGACTTCATAAATATGGAATATAAAATTAAATCAGGATTTTACTGTTGAAAGTTATGAGTGGTA
>PVIU01006584.1:87649-100285 GCA_004026605.1 Ondatra zibethicus
TTCACCTTGCTATTTGGCTTCTCTGGGCTTGTGAGCTATAAGCTTAGTGTCCTTTGTTTTATTGCTAGGGTCCTCTAATGAGTGAGTACATACCATAATCGTCTTTTTGGGTTTGGGTTACCTCACTCAGGATAGCGTTTTCTATTTCCATCCATTTGTATGCAAAATTCAAGATGTCATTGTTTTTTACCGCTGAGTAGTATTCTAATGTGTATATATTCCACACTTTCTTGATCCATTCTTCCATTGAGGGGGACCTCGGTTGTTTCCAGGTTCGGGCTATTACAAATAATGCTGCTATGAACATAGTTGCACAAATGCTTTTGTAGTATGACTGGACTTCTCTTGGGTATATTCCCAAGAGTGGTATTGCTGGATCCTGAGGTAGGTTGAATCCCAATTTCCTGAGAAACTGCCACACTGATTTCCAAAGAGGTTGCACAAGTTTGCATCCCCACCAGCAATGGATGAGTATTTCCCCTTACTCCACATCCACTTCAGCATAGGCAATCGTTGGTGTTTTTGATTTTAGCCATTCTGATAGGTGTAAGATGGTATCTTAACGTTGTTTTGATTTGCATTTCCCTGATGGCTAAGGAAGATGAACATGACCTTAAGGAAAGGTGGATATTGGAGAAGGGAATAAGATATCTACATTAAGGGAGTCATTTTAGGACTGGAAAGATACTTGGCTCTAGAGGGGATCCCAGGTGTCCACGGGGATGTCCCCAGCTAGGTCCTTGGGCAGCAGAGGAGAGTGTTGCAGAACAACCCTTGTCCCATAGTCACGTTGATGAATATCTTGATCACCAACATAGAAATTTCGTCCGATAGATGGAGATAGAGACAGAGACCCACATTCACATCAGAACAATGGACTGAGCTCCCAAGGTCCAGTCGAAGAGCAGAAGGTGGGAGAAGATGAGAAAGGAAGTTAGGACCGTGAGGGACTGGTCCACCCAGTGAGACAGTGTGCCTGATCTAATGGGAGCTCACCAAATCCAGCTGGACTAGGACTGAATGAGCATATGATCAAACCGGACTCTCTGAATGTGGCTGCCAATGGGGGCAGACTGAGAAGCCATTAAAAATGACACTAGGACTTATCTCTTCTCCATGCATTATCTTTTTGGGAACCTAGTCTATTTGGATGCACACCTTCCTAGGCTGGGATGGAGGGGGAGGGCTTTGGACTTCCCACAGGGCAGGGTACCATGCCCTCTTTTAAGGGAGCAGGGGGAGGGAGGAGAGGAAGGGGGGAGCAGGAGGGGACTGGGAGAAGGGGAGGAAATGTAAATTTTTTTGAATGGAAAAAATAAAAGAACATGGAGAAAAGATGAAAATAATAGCTGTGCATTATACCTTGATGGCTATAAAATGGTTATGTTTATTCCTTTCATTAGTTCATTAATTTTTGGTGTGAAATAGTTTGTAAGTTGACTTATAACCTGACATAATAAACCCAGATTTTCTAGTTGGTTATACAGCACAGAGTCATATTACCTCTGGAGTAAAAGCTTTATTGAATACATTAGTATCATCTAAAGGAGCTTGTTCTCTCTCCTTCCCTTCCTTCCTTCCTCCCTCTCTCCATCCATCCATCTCCCTCCTTCCATTTTTTCCTCCCACCACCCTTCCCAGGCTTTCGAAGGATTGTTCCTTGAGTCTCTCTACTCTGACATCTTCATCGGTGGAGAATGCATTAAACTAATACCTCTGAATGCACACAATTTGTTTTATTCATCCCTATTAATATCCTTGATTGTTAATACCAAACACCTTCAAGCCACACTTTTGCCTTCTATTGGAACATTCTGAAATTTCAGTTTCAGAAGGTCATTTACTTTAGCAGGAAAAAAATGTTCCAAATGTTTCCGGGTCTCAAGGCAAAGCTAGGAATAGAGTAAGACTAAGGCCTGGGATACTTCAGAGTATACAGGACAGTCTTCAAGGGTGTTAATGAGGCAAAAGACTGTAAAGACAATGAAACTTTGGGTCATCTCACACAGTATTCCTCCCTAAATATTATTAATGAAAAACATTTGTTGGAATGTTCTGAAATCTTGCCTTAATTTCTGCCTTTCTTTACTTTCAATGAGTAACTCTCACAGTTATGGGTGAGAATAGTGAGTCTGATCATAATAATGCCCTACTTGATTTCCAAGGTGTTATACTGGGCGGGCCCCCAAATAGAGTAAGGTTCTCTTAGACTCCTTAAGGGCTGAATTGGAGCAATGAATCATCCATGTGATCTGTTGTTCACTGACTGACCATTGGGAATAAAATACTAATTTGCCTGGTTTGGGTTCATTAGTAATAGCTAATATTTACCTATTTTTATTATGTAGAAAATAATGTGTTAAACAGTATTAGGCCATGCAGCCTTTATAATATCTTTATAATATTAGTATGAATATTCTATTCTTAAACAGAAGTTCCAAAAATTGTTCAATGGAAGAGTAACTGTGTCCCATAAGGCAAGCCAAGTTATTAATATTTAGATTCACTTTTTGAGGGTTTCACAACAAATTATTGCCTATTTTGTGATGTAAAATTTATTTTTAAAAATGCATTGTCCCACAGTTCAGGCAGCTAGAAGTCTGAGATTCAGTTGTTTGCAAGACCAGGGTTTAAGTCCCTAGAGCGTTTACCTCCATTGTCTCAGCCAGCTTGTAGTTAGTAATACTACACCTATCTTGTCTTGTAGAAATAGTACTTAGATCTCCAATATAATTTAACATGGCTTAATCTTGACTTTTATCATCTTCATAGATCTTGTTTCCAAATAAAGTCACATTCACAGATGCCAGGAGTGAGCACTTTGGGGAACACAGTTCAGTTTACAAAAGTGTCTTTTAAAACACCATATTTTGGGGGAGTCACTTTTATTGATGCAGAAGATGATAACTACTATTCAGTGACAGTAATTACACTGAATAAATTTTAGAAACTTGAATGAGAACAAAGGACAAACCAAACCCAAGCAATCATATACAAAAATACCAGAATTGTTGTTTTCTGTTGTTTTAGTGGCTACACATGAATCTACTGATTATTTTAATTATCACCTGTGGCCCAAGGCCCTGTAGTCAGCATCCTGCCAGCCACTCTGGCTTCAGTCCAGAGGGCCTTCCAGTCCTCTGGCCAAGACTCTACCATGGCCGTGATATGTAGGTTTAAACTAAGTCTCTATCATTCTATTTACTAACAAAAACTCATAAATCAGAAGTGAGGGTGAAGATCTGCTGGATCATAAAAGATAAGAAGCAACCAGCTGATCTTTTTTTATGGCCAGAGACCCAACAAGAGACACATCTCTTCACTTGTCCCCAAAACAAAAAGAAGTGCCAAACCCAAGTCCTTGCCCTTTCCTTCATGTGCATCTTCTCTGTTCAAATTGCTGGATTTTCTATGTCAAATTCTGAGCAACTAGTCACTGGCTACACCCCCCTGATTCAAAGTAAACTTTATTTAACAGTGTTGGAATGTCACAGTGTGATCAGATATCCTACAACACAGAATATTTTTGATATGATAAAAGGCACTTTCCCTATTTACAATGTCTGCTTTCAAATACACCCTTTAGAGTTAGTGGGAAGGTGGGGAATATCTTCTAACTAACCACAGCTCCAACTCTGACCTTCATCTGATCCCATTTGTCAAGAGAATAAAAAAGGCCAATGAGATGACTTAGCAGGTAAAGGCACCTGCTGAATAAGTGTGGTGACCTAGATTCAGTTCCTGGAACCTATGTCTATGTGGAAGGAAATAACCTACTCCACACAGTTGTCCTCTGACCCCCACAGGCACAGGAACCCATATACATACATTAGAAACATGTGGTTGTACACATAATAATTGGTGGTAGTAGAAGTAGTAATAGAACACACCTCTAGAATCTGATTGCTTAGGTACAAATTTTAGCTCTATCTTCCAGTGGCTAACTAGATTTGGATACTCATTCACTACCAATTAATAGGGAAATTGGAAGTTGTCCTTGACATTTCTTTACTTTCTTACAGTGATATTTTCAGAGAATACTAACATTTGGTGTTACAATAACTGCTACAAACTTATTAAATTTTGTAATCTTATTTTTTGTTTGGTTTTTGAGATAGGGTTTCTCTGTCACTTTGGAGCCTATCCTGGAACTAACTGTTGTAGACCAAGCTGGCCTCGAACTCATAGAGATCTGCCTGCCTCTGCCTCCTGAGTGCTGGGATTAAAGGCATGCGCCACCACTGTCCAGCTTGGTAATCTTATTTTTTAATATCAGAGGAAATTTATTTCATAATTTGGAAGAATGTAGCTTTTTAAATTTTATTTATTTTACATTCTGAGCTCAGTTTCCTCCCCTCCTCTCCTCCCATTCCCTACTCCGACTTCCCCTCCACCCCTGTCTACTCTTCCTCTGTTTCTGTTCAGTAAAGGGTGGGCCTCCCGTGGGTATCAACAAAGCATGGCATATTGAGTTACTTAAGACTAAGAACCTCCCTTTGTATGAAATCTGGTTAAGACAATCCAGTATGAGGAATGGGTTCCCAAGGGCCAGCCAAAACATTACGGACAACCCTTGCTACCATTGTTAGGTGTTCCACAAGTAGACTAAGCTACACAACTGTAAGAGGGCTTAAGTCTATCCCATGCAGGCTCCCTGGTTGTCAGTTCAATCTTTATGAGCTCTTTTGAGCCCAGGTTAGTTGATTCTGTGGGTTTTCTTGTGGTATTCTTGACCCCTTTGGCTCCTACAATCCTTCCTCTCTCTTCAGCAGGATTTTTTAAGATCAGCCTAATGTTTGGCTGTGGGTCTCTGAATTTGTTTCCATTAGTTACTGGATGACAACTGGGATAGTCACCAATCTGATCACAGGAAATGACAAGTTCAGGCTATGTATCCACTATTGCTGAAAGACTTATGTGGGATTGACCTGTTAGATTCATGGGAGTTTTCCTTGCATCAGGTTTCTACCTGTTTCCAAAATGCCTCCAACTCCAGTCTTCTTTTTAATACTCTCCACTCCTATACAACTCCCAACACTATCAAAAAATTTACTCCTCAATGGTTTACATCCTTTCATTGAAGTACAACCAGATATCTACATTTTCATTCTGAGGCTACTGCTTAGTGGAGGGGGTCTGTCCCATTAACTTTCTGAATTTTGTGGAAATCAGTATAACATAGTTTCTGGGTGTGCTTTTTTCCTAAATTATGGTTTTGAGAAGTGTTGGGCATTTTAACTGATCTTTGACTTAAACCATGACAGTCTTTTCTTTTATGTCCTCCTTTGCTCTTGTAGCTAGGTTAGGGTAATTATTCTGCAAAGAATGTCAAAACACAGTGAATGTTTTAGAACAACTCTGTTTATATCCTTTTGTGAAAGGGGAAAGGTCTTGGGAGAAAATTAATAATGTCCTATTGCAGCTTGCAAGGGACATTAAACAAATTGATAGCAATCTTGTTTTTACTGGAATATAGTGGAGAAATTAATAAAGATGAACTAAAGCTACAGAGGCTAAAGCTTGAACTAGATGAAGGGTGCTATGTGACAGTCCAAGTTGTTCATTAGGTTAGAATTAGAAGACAAAATTAGTGGTCAATAAACTCACTGGAGAAATGTCTTTATGGATACAATGAGTTTCTGAAAATTTGCAGTTAGAAGTGGTAATATGTTTATTTTTCACCTGAATTGTGTGTGTGTGTATATATATATATTTCTTCTAAGCCATTTTGAAGAGAGTGTATACATCTCTTCTTCAAGGTCACTAGATATCAGAAGGAAAGATAATCCATCCATGGCATCCAAGAAGGATGAAGCATTTCTTTAATAAAACTAGAAAACACCCCCCAAATCCCAATTTTCCATTTTAGTGTTCTGATAAAGTTACAGAAGTTCCAGGGATTTCTTTGCTTCCAATAGGTCAGTGGGGGCATAGCTGACTTTTATTTCTAGGGTTTTCCTGGATCCATCATTTACCTCTAGGTCTCTATTATAAGTTAACCTACAACCAAAGAATGCTACCTGACTTACAAAGCAAAATATAAGAGGGACTGGTCATGTGAGGTCATCCAAGATTATTTGGCCTCCAGGGCAAGAAGTGACAAAGATATACCTGCCATTAGATGCATGGATTCTAAAAGGAAAAGAGTCCTCATTATAGTCCAGTCTCTATACCTAGGAAGTAGTGATGCCTTCTAGAGCCTTGGGCAGAGAAAAAGGTGGTCAGTATTCTTTATATAGCTCTCTCAAGTCCTTCTGAGAACATAACAAGATAGGTCACAGTTTTGCCATCTTTGAAGGTGAACAGGTTGAACATACAAAAACTTGGAAACTTTCCAAGTCTTATGTTGAGGTGCTTCCCAGAATATTGTGTATTTTTAGTTTCTTGCATCCATTTTTGTGTGGTCAGATTCCTTCCCACAGTTCCATAGTACACATGAACATGTTTATTTCCATCTTCTTTGATTATACTCAGCATATTTATTTTGAGTCATGGCTCATACTGCAGTCCAGACTTGCAGGGCATTCACTACGTATTCCAGTCTGTCCTCAGTCATACAGCAGTCTTTCTTCCTCAGCCTCATAAGTTCTGCAGTAAAAGATATCAACAACCAAACTTGGATTCATTTTTTCTTTCTCACATTGTTTCACTGACTCCTATCTTTCTTTTCCTCTCACCCTAAATTTGGAATAAGTTGCTTGTCATTTGGATCTGTTTTATGTTTTTATAACACTTAGTTATAAGAATCCTATGGGATTCTTTTTAAATATGTTTTAAAGATCTTTAATGGTGTATGTGTGTGTGTGTGTGTGTGTGTGTGTGTGTGTGAGAGAGAGAGAGAGAGAGAGAGAGAGAGAGAGAGAGAGAGGCTGTGTTTCTGTCTGTCTGTGTGTCTGTCTGAACAATACAGGTTATTATTAGGTAATCTAAAATTCCTGCAGTGGCCCTATTTTCTATCTGACAGTCCAGGACCTCTTCTTGAGGCTGTTACCCTTAGTCTATATATGGGCATTTCTCTAACTGTCCTCATTGACTATCCACCCAAGAGAATATTCAGTGACTTCAGAGATGGGCTTCTTTCAATGGACTTTTCTAAGAATCCCAGACAATTGAACTCTTAAGAGTAGACATGTTGAGTGTTCAGGTAACCCCCAGGGGAGACACAAAAACAAATTTTGGAGTACCTTACAGACTGGCCTTTTTAATGTAGTTGAGACAACTTTCATGAAAACTGCATTTCTCCTTCCTTATCTCATGTCAAGGAATAAAAATGTATGGCTGTTTCATAATTTTCATAGCAGATTTTTTCAGCTTTTTGTTTTCAACAAACACAAAACATCCTTTCATCTCTGGTTTGGAACACTGGGAATTAATAAAGGATAAGATCTCTGTGTCAAGTATTCCATCCCTACTCAGCACAGCTGTATGTATAGATGTTGTTATTACCATTCCTGCCCATGCTTTCTTTTGTGCTGGTGAGACTTGGGCTCCATCCCTACTAGGCCAGAGTGCTATCACTGAGCCACGGAGACACACAATCACCCCATGTTACAGCAGAGAATTTCAATAATGGAATGTGCACTTTACCAAAACAAAGACACTGAAGCAATGAGCTATACTGAATGTGAAGCTGAAGCAGCCTGTCACTAAGAGGACTAGAAAAATTACCCATGTCTGCCTGGAGCTAGGGACATCTATAGCTACTTTGTCCTGCTGGTGTGTGGGGAGGTAATAAAGGAGTCTTACCATGCTGTGTCTTCTTTTCTATGATTCTACTGCTGTGATAACTGAACGGGGTAAAGACATTCCACGAACACAAACAAATGGTGTTAGATTTCCAGATTTTCAGGTATTACTTATAAGGGAGAAATCTCACATAAATGTATAACTTAAGTATTACTTTACAGTCCTGCCAAACTAACATGGCAGTATGTTGTGAAATCCAAAGTCTCAGCTTGAAGAGAAACTATTCAGAGGAAATTCTCTATAAAACATACTTTTAACATTCACACAATGAACTATCTAATAAACTTGGCAATTGTCATAATATTTGGTTTCATTGAGAACACAGCCTGTTGGCAACAGGGAGTAACTTAATCTGTTAATTAAATTCAAAATTCAGTTCTCATACAAACACAATAATTAGCCTTTTCTTACCTTAGGATATCTGCCTCAGCAAATACTGGGTTTTCTTAAGTTGGGGGATGTAGGAGTCCTTAGAACTATGGTGCCACCTTTCCTGCTGCCATAGTTTTGCAAGATCAGCACTCAGGAGATTGATTTGTTTTCCTTTAAGAATCAAATCAAATGATTAGAGAGAATTTTATAGATCAAGAATAAAAAGATGAATGCTGGAGTATGAAAACCACCACACACCTCTGGGAAGTGAGCATGGTTCCTGGTCAGCACCCAGGCCATCAGATAAATCTGACTTCACAACACATCTCTTCTGTTTATTTTATTACAAGGTTCACAGAGCATTCACATAACCTCTGTCAGTTTCCTTTCACTCTCCAGAGATAATTATTTATGCCTCTCATAGTTTTATTATTGAAAAGATTAAGCAAAATAGTATGAATGAGAATTTTGCCTCAAAATCACCCATGCTTAGCATTTAGCTGGCTATGTTCAGGTCACTGAAGTACCTAAGGTTTCCCACAAGAGCCAGTTTCTTTCTTGTTTCTCTCAGGGTCTGATGGTTCCCTTCACACAGTCAGAAACACAGATAGCTGTGCCTATTGCTTTCTTCCACCTTGCCCCTATACATCCTCTAGGCATATGTTCAGATGGCATCTCTCATAAGAAGATATTCTTACTGCTACTTGAGTCAAGTGAGATGATTTTGTTGTTCATACTATTCTGTGAAGTTAAAGAAGCATCATAAGATATAAGCTGAAATGACATGAAGGCTTTCAGTTGATTTGAACCTTTTACCAAAAATGAAAACAAAGAAATAATGGAATTAAGGTAAATGAAGTTTATAAAATTGATAACTATAGAAGAGAGGACCTCCCTGGGCCTGTGTGGGCCTGAGGACAACAATACCCACCAGATGCAGATTTTGCACAGACAGAGCCTAGCTGGGACCTTCCCAGCAGGTAGGACAACAGT
Source organism: Ondatra zibethicus (assembly GCA_004026605.1). Lineage (NCBI taxonomy): Eukaryota > Metazoa > Chordata > Mammalia > Rodentia > Cricetidae > Ondatra > Ondatra zibethicus. The sequence goes on from PVIU01006584.1 coordinate 96,761, forward strand.
CAGGGACTGACCCTAGGTGCCGTGCGTGTGGGCTCCTGTATCATAAGTTCTAATTGCGATTAATAATAAAAACCTGGAGTCAGATATAGGGGTTAATGCTGAAAGACCAGAGAAGCAGAGCAGCCAACCACTAGTTCTTACCTCTACGAAATCCTCAGATCAAATAAGGTATCCTGTCTCTGTAAATCCTCCGAATGAATGCACCTTAGACTGAATATGGTATCCCGTCTCTACAATACTTCAAACTGAATTCACTGAACTCCTGTCTCCTCCCGTCTTCTATTTTCTCTCCATCCAGTCATATCCCTTCCTTTCTCCACCTCCCTAGTGCTGGGATTAAAGGCATATGACTCCCAAGTACTGGGATTAAAGGTGTGAGCCACCACTGCCTGGCTCTGTTTCTCTTTTAGTCTGGATAAATCTCATGTAGTCCCGAATGGTCTTGAACTCACAGAGATTTGTCTGTCTTTGTCTTCTGAGTGCTGGATTAAAGGTGTGTGCCACTACTGCCTGGCCTCTATGGCAAACTAGTGTGGCTATCTCTGCACTCTGATCTTCAGGCAAGCTTTATTCATTACAGCACAAAAATGTCACCACAACCCCCTCATTTTAAGGAAATAAAGGGGGGAGTAGAATTGAGAGAATTAGAGAAGCAGAATGGTTCAGATGCCATGGAAAGATGCATAAAGGAAGAAAGGTAGATGTAGAGGATTAGGCAGATGTTGGGTGCCAGTTTGATACTTGGGTCCATGGTGATGGTGGTGAGGAGCAGACTGAGGAGGGCGGTCTGTTTGCTACCAGTTACCATGGTGATGTCCAAATCAGGTGGCTACCAAGGGCCATATGTGGGTCTGTGGTCCCAGAGTAGCCAGGGTCTGTGTTTATTTCCATGCTCCTGTTGCTATTGAGTTCCATGATGACTCCAGTGGGTTGGGCTGCCTCCTGGGACTGAGATTGGTTTCACAAACCATGTTGTCACTTGGACAGTACTGATCTGGGTGGCTTTTGTCATACCCCTGGGCGATGGTGACATCCAGGTTTAGGCTGCTGCTGAGGACCGTGTCTGTGCCTATGTTCCCACTGCAGCTGAGGTCTGTATGGAGGCCCGTGTCCTCACAGTGCCACCAAAGGCAATATTAAGTCTGAGGCCTGGGCCACATTTTGTGGCCTTGTTGATGTCCAGGGGCCATGGTGCCATCAAAGCCATCCTGATCTGAGTGCCCAGAGCTACCACTCAGAACAAGGATGTCAGCCAGGCTAAGCTGAAGCTTTAGGCCATGTCTGGATCCATGGCCCAGCTGCTGCCAGGGTCTGCATTGAATTCTGTTGCACAGATTACAACCAGGGCCCATTCAGAGGATCTGGCCAGAGCCTGCAGCTTGAGTGGAGTCATGGAGGCCATGCAACAATAGAGGCCATACAGATATGGATAGCCTGTATTGCCATTCTGAGCCATGGTGTCATCCAAGCCTAGGCTGCCGCCAATGGCCATGTCTGCGTCCATGGCCCTGTAGTAACCAAGGTCTTGATTGACATACATGGCTCTAGTGGTCACCGAGTGCCATGAAAAAGCCCAGGGTCAAACTAGCAACCCAAGTCCAGGTTGGTGAAAGACAACCAGGATAAATCCATATCTGAGTAGCTTGCTCTGCTGCTCAATGACATGGCGATGTCTTGGGCCAAGCTGAGGGTCATGGTAGGGTCTCTGGCTCAACCACAGTCAGGGTCTTTGCTTCCTGATGTTTGATATTCCTGTTGCCATTGAAGGCTATGCAGACACCCAAGATCAATGGTCAAGTTAGTGTCTTGGGGCCATGCTGCTGCTGGGGGCAGTGGTGATAGCCAGACCCAGTCGCTGCTAAGGATCATGTCTCCTACCGTGGCTGGGGTCTGACCTGAAGTCTGGGGCTTGCATTGCCACTAATGGTCACATAGAAGCCCAGGGTTGGGGCCTTGGTAGTATCTGGTGACTACACGGCTGTTGGAACCATTCCCACTTGAGTGGCTATCCCTTTCACCCAGAGCCAGGATGTTGCCCAGACCTAAGCTACTGCTAAGGGCCATGTTTGGGCCCATGGTCCAGCTGCAGCTGGGGTCTGTGTTGATGTCTGTAGCCAGTAACACCTCAGGAGGCCTTAGAAATCAGGAGAGATGAAATCAGAGGGCTATACCGAGACAGTCCCACCCTTCACTACTCTGGGAAAGCTGGCCTTACCTCTTGGTGGCCACTATAGCAAGAGAGCTGGCCCCTTCACTCAGGAGAAAGGGCCCCCAGACCTCACCACAGGTAAGGATGAATCTATCCTAAGGGCATGTATGTAGGGGAACTGACTCCTTAACCACATCCAAAGCAGGTGGCCCCAAGGGCTTGATCTGACCTGTCTGGCAAACTAACACCACAGACCACAACTGGGCCTTGAGTTGACCCACCCTAGCATCTACCCCATCTAGGTCCTGCTGTAGCTTATGAAGGTACTGGTCCTTCTGAACGATATCTGCAAGGTCTCCAAGGCACAGGATACTTCAGAAGAGTTCTGCTGAAGATCCAGTGAGGGTGATGTGCCAAAAACCAGAGGCCTGGAACCAGACCAATGACTCATTGCAATGGACAATTGCCAGTCAAGCTGATAGGACAAAGAATTATACTATAGCCTTAGGACCAGGAACCTCGCCCAACCAGCTTCCGCAGATTCATCTGGACCCTGGTAAGTGGGCCCCAGCCCGTCCACAAGGCTTTCTGGCCACTTAGGGCTCCCCTCTACTGGCTTTGCTGCTTATCCCAACCCTGCTCGCCCCCGGGCATCCCTTCTCATCTGCGTGGTACCAACTGCACCCGAACGCAGCCTATCCTGGCTGAGGCCTTGGGGGAAGGGTGAATCTTCTGCCAGAGGCGCTCCTTTGTCCCACGGAGCCGAGCAGAGCAGAGCGGGTAACCCTCAGTAAGCCTGCCCTTGGGGCTGGGAACCTCGCCCAACCAGCTTCTGCAGATTCATCTGGACTCTGATAAGTGGGCCCCAGCCCGTCCCCAATGCCTTCTGGCCACTTAGGGCTCCCCTCTACTGGCTTTGCTGCTTATCCCAACCCTGCTCGCCCCCAGGCATCCCTTCTCATCTGCGTGGTCCCAACTGCACCAGAACTCAGCCTATCTGGGCTGAGGCCTTGGGGGAAGGGCGAATCCTCTGCCAGAGGCCCTCCTTTGTCCCACGGAGCCGAGCAGAGCAGAGCAGACATCTCTCAGTAAGCCCGCCTTTGCAACTGGGAACCCCTGGGCGAGGAAGGAGCACAACCAGCTTCCGCAGATTCATCCAGACCCCGGGAGCTGAGCAGAGCCGAACAGAGCAGAGCGGGCAACTCTCAGAAGAGATGGGCAGGCGCCAATCAAAGAATTCGTCCAACAACCTGAAAAGCAACATGATAACACCAGAATCCAGTGATTATGGAACAGGAAAGCCCGAGCAACCTATCCCAGATGAAGTAGAAGAAATTGACTTTAAACGTAGCTTTATGAAAGTTATAGAGTCCTTT
>PVIU01006585.1:0-13923 GCA_004026605.1 Ondatra zibethicus
TCTGAATGTGGCAGCGAAAGTTGGCGGATGGAGAACCCAACAACAATGACACCAGGACCTATCTCTTCTGCATGTATTATCGTTTTGGGAACCGAGTCTTTTTGAATGCACTCCTTCCAAGGCCGGGAGGGAGGGGGGTGGGCCTTGGACTTCCAACAGGGCAGGGCACCATGCCCTCTTTCAAGGAAGAAGGGAGAGGAAGGAGGGGTGTGGGGGCAGCGGGAGGGGACCGGGAGAAGGGGAAGAAAGGAAAAAAATGTTATTTCTTTAATTATGTTTTTGAATGGAAAAAAATAAAACAATGTAAAAAAAAAAGATACCAGCCCACCTGAGCGTGGTCTCTTATACTGTAAAAGCTCTCTTGCTTCCAGCTCCTGTTTCCAGATGCTAGACTCTGTTCCTGTTCACACAAAGGACTGTTGTCTAGGACAGTGATCTGTAAGTTTTCCCCTTAAATAAATAACCCTTTTATTACTCATAATTCTGAACTGGTGTGGGATTGTTTTGTGACTTACATCATCATTTTTCAAAATTTTTCTTTAAGAATTCCATAGCTTTTCATGCTTGTTTACTCTTCCACATAAACTTCATAACTATGTATATAACTTTAAATCTGTGTAACTCCAAAGGTGAAATATTTTTCTTAGGATTGAATTAAATAAATAGCTTATTTAGGGATGGTTGGTACTTATGATGTGTAACCTCTTAATGATTAATACAATTTTATATTCATCTACTTTTATCTTCGAGGCATTTTCCTATTTTATTGATTTTATGTCTAAGAATTTTGTTTTGTTCTATTTTAATGATATACAACATGATTTTTCCCTTTATTCTAAATAAACGTTTTTCTTATATAATACATACTGATGATAGTTTCCTCTCCCTCTACTCCTCCCAGTTCCTCCCCATCTCCTCTCCCCTCCAGATCCACACCTTCTCTCTCTCTCTCTCTCTCTCTCTCTCTCTCTCTCTCTCTCTCTCTCTTTCATTAAAAAAGAACAGGTTTCTAAGAGTTAACAACCAAACATAGTGAAATAGAAAATAAGAAGACAAAGCAAGAAACACGATATCTAAGTTGGACTTGGCAACCCAACAGGAGGAAAAGATCCCCAAGAGTAGGCACAAGAGTCAGAGACCCACTTGTTCTCACACTCAGGATTTCCATAAAAAATATTAAGCTAAAATCTGTAATGTATCCACAGATGATGTGGTGTGGGTCTGTGCAGGCCCTGCTTGGTGCTTCAGTCTCTATGAGTTCATATGCACCTAGCTTAGTTGATTCAGAGGGCCGTGTTCTCCTGGTGTGCTCCATCCCTTTTGGCTCTTACACTCTTTCCACCTCCTCTTCTGTGAAATTCCGTGGAGCTCTGAAGAAAGGAATTTGGTGGAGATATCTTTTATCCTATTTCATTTGGTGTCATATATAATGTTTGTTACAATTTTATGCCTGGCTTTTAATTTTCAGTGGGGGTTATTGTATTTTGTTAATTTTATACCTTGATATTTTAAATTTTCTTAGTTGTAATAATTTTCTGAAAATGGGGGGTGGGGCTCAAGATATAGAATAATGGCATCTAGAATAGAGTTTATCCCTTTATTTCCAATTCCTATGCCTGCAGGTACTCTGATTAAATATCATTGGCTAATACATTGTCTTAACACTTCAATAATAGTTGAGATATAAAGTTTCCTTTGTTTTGTCTTTCAGTGAAATGTCTCTAATCATGTCCCTCATCATTTAAGATGTCCATATTTACCTGGTAGTTATAAATCCTATCAAATTAAAATATCTATCAATTGCTAATTTTTTAGAAATTAAAAAATTTCTACCGGATGCCAAGTTTCTCAAATGCTATTTCAGCATCTATGCATTGATCCTAAGATTTTTTTCATAAATTCCAGTAATATAGCAAAGTACATTAGTATATTAGACTAGAAAACTGGAAAAGTTGTAACTGTTCCTAGGTTCAAAATGGCATCAGATTATCAGTGTGAAAGTTTGTGCTTCATCATAAAATCAATGAAGAGCCACTCATGATGCTTCCTTCTAAAAGTCCTGAAGTTTAGAAGAGCTCACAGAGAAAAATCAAACAAAAAAGCACTGTGAGCCGTAATATGGCTGCTACTTGTATTCCTTCTCTGGCAAATAACATAATTCATTTAATTTTATGGGTGAATAAAACTGATATTGAGCAAAATAAGTTAGGCTCAGAAAAGCAGATATTGTTATGGTTCTCCTATTTGTAAATCCTAACATTTATTTTAGACACACAAAATCTTATATAGAACATAACATAGAATTGATATTGTCTGGAAAAATAAATGGAAGGAGGGAAAGGAGGGACTTCAATGTGGTCAAAGTTCATAGTCTGCTTATATGGAGAGGTCTTTATGAACACCATCACTGTATACAGTCAATGTAAGGTGGCTTAAAAGGGCAAAAAGAAAACTCAATAAGACCAATATTAAAGATCCAGGTGAGAAATGATAGGGTCTGAATGAAACAGGGAGGAATTCACAGGCAGTGGGCAAATGTAATTATCATGACTGATTAGGTGGAGGAGATAAACGAAAAGAGGAGTCTGAGATAACTTCCAGGTCTCTGGCTTAAGCAAACATATAGATGATAGGCATTGACTAAGATAAAGGAATATTGGAAGACGTGTAATTGCAGCAGAAAAATGATAAGCTTACTTGGCGTTTTATATGCATATACAACTTGCAACTGTAGATTACTCTAGAGGTTGTCTCAGACACAAAGAACATGGGTACATACTTGAAATAACAGGCATGAAGAAAAATTATAATTTAATACATAGCAGTAAGTCTCAAGAGCATGCACGGTAGGAAAAGAAAAGAGCCAAGGACTCAAAACCACTTTACCTATACTGAGGAACTAGAAGGAAAGTAAATGATATGCATGAAAATGTTCCACATGGTGTAATTATTTTCCTTTTGAAATTCTTTTTACAGATTTCATGGTTACTGTTTATTACCCACATTCATATGAGAACACGTAAAGATCAGAAAAAGATGAAATGATGTGGAATTTCCAAACCTTCTTCAATCTAGAAATATTACTGAAAAATTTCATACTGACCCTTGCTTCAACACTTCCTGAATTTCAGTTTCTACCTGTAAATGCAAATAATATTTATGACCTATTGGTTTTATTTTTTTAATCCAGAGAAGTTGTTAAAAACCCACTGGGGAAAATACCACTGAAATTTGATAATAAATGCATTAAACTCTAATTAAAATAAAATAGACAAAAATGACGAACATTGTTCTCTTATTCTATTCCAATTCCCGTTCCAATTTTAACTGTAAAATTGTAGTGCTCTGTAGTAGTAACTTCAAAACAGAGATGTACCTTGGTACCTTTGCCAAACATTCTTTTAATGGTCATAAAATATTTTATAAGCATGCTGCCTCTGCAGTCAGTATCTATTCACCAATTAAAAGTTGTTTTAATCAAACAAGACTTATAACTTGGAAGTATCATCACAGTACCTGCAGAAGGCATAAGACATTCAGTATGTCACACAGAACCAGAGAAAGGAACGAATTGGTGTTTGTGAAGTTTAGAAGGAATTCAAGACAACAATAGGTGGTGCCTCTGGGATAGAATGCTGAATATGTACATTTGAAGCAACAAATGTCATAGAAATTTTTCTTGAATGAAATTACTATGCTGATTAAATTAATGGCTAGTTTGAAAACATTAAAACCTGATTAGAATGAAAGCTTGAGAGGGAAATAAAACTTCAAGTAATATCTCATAGTGAAAAGAATGTATTTCCACCCATATGGGTTAATTTTTGTAAACAGGTTTAAATGCTAAGCAGCTGACTTTCCTACTAACGTCTCTATACCAGAGGAAGCTTGAATCTTCTATTTGCATGCCTGTTAAATAAAGCAAACTAAGATTTAAAAATATAACCATAACAAAGATAAAGGAAAATAAAACAAAGCAAAGTTATACCTGCCAGGTTCAGAAAAGATATTCATGAAAGCTCTTTAATAACATTCTGTTTCACTGTGAGGCCTCTCTTTCTCAATTTGAAATTGAGTAAAAGAAGACAATGTATCTGATTTCCCCTTTGCCTGTGTATGTTCCATAACTCAAGAGCAACATCCATGGTTGGCATTTGGGTCACAGGATTTCCCAGGATTTATAGGGGGTCTATGCATGTACATACTTGAAGTATTGGAAGAATCTGTTTGCCAATCCTTTTTTTTCAAACATTTTATTTTATTTTGCTTTATAAATAATACCATTCAAAATTTCCACCTCCTCCCCTCCTCCCAATTCCCTCCTACTCCCCCACTTACCTTCCCCCCTCCCCCTCCAGTCCTACGAGAGGGCAGGGTACCCTGCCCTATGGGAAGTCCAAGGTCCTTCCCCCTCCATGCAGGCCTAGGAAGGTGTGCATCCAAACAGACTAGGATCTCAAAAAGCCAGTACATGCAGTAGAATCAAATCCCAGTGCCATTATCATTTCGCCAATACTTTTTGTTGCAAAGTAATGGGCCTACATATCCAATTTTTTTTTCTAGCGGTATTGCCGACCTTACAGTCAAAGTAACCAAAGTGATAGATTTTTATTCTTGTTGGGTCTTTAAAATTTAAGTTTGAGCCAGTTATGATAGAAACAGAATTTCCACACCTCTGCATGATAAACAGCAGCTGCTAAGATGGAATAGCTACAGCCATGGTATGACATACTGGATATCCTTTCATTGCCTTTTTTTTCCAGTTTCCGGAGTAGCAGGTGTAAATGGTTATTTACCTCTCTGTCTCCCTTCCGTCTACTCACCTGCACATGTCCCGTCCTTGCCTACCTCACAGAAGGTGCCTACTACAAAGAAGACATTCAAAAAATTTTGTTGACTTAACGTATGAATTCTCAGCATTTATGGATACTTCCGTTGCATATTTCCTAAAAATATTACACATTGACATCTGGTTTTATCACCATCTACTTGATAACTGTTTAGTTCAGTGTGATGGTTATTTTGCATTACCTCTATGTTACTCAAATTATACTTACATTTTCTCTCAGAAGGTTATTAGAGGTGACAATGTCTGAACCTGTTACTTGGATTTTTATATTCATTATAGGAAGCAAAGTTATGTATACAAGACTCAGAAGCGGCCAGCCCTGAGAATTATGGTATATGGAACTCGGTCCAGCCTGACGATACTGAACAAGTTTTGACTGTAGCACAGAAATATTCTCCTTTAAACGGACTGCTTTAAATCAGTCATTAGTCAAGAAATTCTAACCCATGCTCATTTCATACAGGAAATTCATCTTATGTCTGTAGTAAGATAAAGTCACATCTGTTTCTCACTATTCACCCTAAAGTTTCATGATGCTTCGATGCTTTTCCTATGAATTTGTGAATGGCACCCTGAGCTAAATATATTTTATGGCATGAGAAATTTTACAAAGCCTCCTCTCCCTCCCTTCCTCTCCCTCATCTTCTCCCTCCCTCTTCCCCTCTCTCTCCTTCTTTCCCCCTCCTTCCCCCACCTCTATCTTTCTCCCTCTCTGCATTTTAGCACATTCATTAATATGAAATAATCGGGACAGATTAGTCGAAAAATGCTTTCATCTTCGTTTCTTACCAACATTGCAGTTTAAAATAATTAAAACTCCAGATTGTTTCTGGTTTTCACCTAAGTTTACTGGCACCCAACAAAGCAGCCTACACTTTGATTTTAATCATGGCCAGACAATATAAGGCCCTTGTCTCAGAGGCAGCAAGAGCAGCAAGTAGACACCCTGCTGGGTAATTTCAAAGCAATGTACTTCCTGCTGCTAGCCCTACAGTATGATTTCTGTTCTGCCAAGGGCACCAATAGAAGGCAACTTCCAATTTTCACCTCACACATAAATTTACATTGTGCCAATAGGTTTCTCAGAAAACCACAAGCTACCTAGCCCAGCAGTCAGGGGTCTGTTAACAGACCTTTAACTATGATCTATTGTGCGGCACGGTCTCAAAGACGCACATGGAGTCCCACTTTAATAGAGCTGGCACTTGCCTAACACCGTTTTTCCTTGAGATAATTATAAGTGTTTATTTTGGCTTTTAACAACCTTAATCACATTATTTAGCATGTTTCTGTTTTGTCATCAACTTAAATGAATGCATAGTTCCCCCAGGAGTTTCCAAGAAACTGACACATGAGGTGATTTTCTTGATAAAGGAATGTAACATAGGAGCTAGAGATGGTGGATCATATCAGAATTCCAGAGATGTTTTTCTCAATATAAAAGTAAGCAAATTATTCCATGCATCAGAGAATTCCTAAATAAACGAGGTGTGAACTTCCTAATTTAAGTAACATGACTCTCCCTTTGCTTTCAGCCTCTGTTTCCAGTGGCCTAGTGATAAACGTGTTCGGGGTGAGTCCAGCTGATGGCAGAACCATGGGCAAAGCTCTCCCTGGCACTGCCACCAAGATGACTATGATGACTACGTGGAATACAGAGAAGTACTTCTCTGGGTTATCTAGAATTAGGTTTAAAAATAACCTCCGCTGATCACAAAGGGTTCCACAGTGACTGTTAACTTTGAGCAACTGTTGAAATGTCATGTTGTGCCAATTGCATCTGATCCAATAACAGCAGAACCATATTATACTCAAAAGAATTCTAAAAATACTTTCTCCAGTAACAGCTAAATCTATAACACTAAAAAAAATGGCTCATCTTATTGCTAAATGACTTCATTCACTGTAAGTCAACTGAAGAAGACTAGATTATTCAATAAATATATTTAATTATAATAAAATGAGCATATCATTTGGTCTTTAATGTTTTTCTGAGGTTTCTATTTGGGTTTTATTTTATGAATCGCACATAATAATCCTGGACGGGATTTGAAAGGACCAAGGTAAAGCCTGCACACAAATGGCTCCCCTGGGTTTCACATTTAGGAATTTGAAATGGCTCTTTCAGATTAAGAATGTTCCCACTCAGAACTGACTTTGGCAAGTTATTCTCCCACCTCCACATGTTTGTGGTGGCACATCCACAAACAAATAAATGGTAAATAATGTAAAAAATAGAAAATTATTGTCAAGTTTCACAAAAGTATTCAGCGAATTGAAAAAGATTACATATGTCCCCACTGAGCTTATTAAAGAAAAACAAGCTGAGGCACTTGGTGGCATCTAACCTTACGATTATGTTTTAATAATTTGGTTTCATCCGGTAAGATTATCACAGACAATTTGATTACTCACATGAGACCAACACAAGATTAGGCCTTTAAACTTTCTTTTGGGATGGCTCTACAAATCTGACAACCCTTGTTCAGTCCTTGGAACCCACAGTAGAGGGAAATAATGGACTTCCAACAACTGGCCTTTTGATCTCCACAGGGGGGCACTGTGCATAACACAGCATACCAATGGATGTGCCCACAGAGGATGTGGAGTAAGGGGAATACTCCTACATTGCTAGTGGACCAATAGAAACTTGTACAGCTGCTGTGGAAATCAGTATGGTGATTTCTCAGAAAATAAGGAAACAATCTACCTCAAGACCCTGCAATACCACTTTTGGCACACTCACACCACAGGAACACTTGCTCAGTTATGTTCATAGCAGCATTATTCGTAATAGCCAGAACGTGGACACAACCTAGATGCCCCTCAACTGAAAAATGTATATAGAAAATGTAGCACTTTTACACAATGGAGTAGTACTCAGTGGTAAGAAACAACGACATCTTTAAGTTTGCAAACAAATGGACAGAACTAGAAAAAAAATCAACCTGAGTCAGGTAACCCAGACCCAGGAAGACAAACATAGTGTGTACTCACTCATAAGTGGATGTCAGACACAAAGCAAAGGACAAGCAGTGCACAGTCCACAACCACAGAGAAGCCAGAACCCTCTCCTAGAAACAGATGGAAGCAGATGCAGAGATCCACAAATAACCACCGGGCCAAGCTGCAGGAGTGCAATCGAAGTGAGGGATGAGTTATAATATAAACAAAGGGGTCAAGACCATGATGGGGAAACCTACAAAATCAGCTGACCTGAACTAGTGGGAGATCACTGGCTCTGGACTGACATCAGAGGAGCCTGCATAGGACCAAACTAGGCCCCCTGAAATTAGGTGACAATGGTGTGATTTGGGCAGTATATGAGACTCTTGGCAGCTTGACCAGGATCTATCTCTAATGCATGAATTAACTTTGGGGATACCTTGCTCAGCCTAGCTGGGGTGGGGGTGCGGGGAAAGGGGCTGGTCCTGCCTCAACAAAGTGATAAGACACCATTAGTTGACTTCCCAGGAGAGGCCTTGCAAAATAATCTCTCCACCACACAACTTGAGCAAAACTTACTAAACCATCAAAATACAAAAACTAGAAGAGAGCATGAAATTAGGGAGGAGCATCATGAAGAGTCACGGGATCAGTAGGAGTGGTAGGGGTAGAGTGCGTAATATGATCAGATACACTATTTACATGCATGAAACTGTCATAATAAAATGCATTATTTTGCATAGTTAACATGTGTCAATAAAAAGTAATAAATCTCAAGTTGACCTAGTTTTTTAAAAAAAGACCATGACAAATAATTTCAATTATTATCATCACTCTCCCACTTTGCTTTAATGCCTAACTCTTTAGTGTCTAAAATACAACATGAATGTTGATTCTCTAGGCCCAAGTCCAGCCAGGGCTCTTTCCATGATTGTTCCCATGCAATGAGAGAGGACATACTGACATACCTATTCGTAGTGGGCTCTGCCCTCTTTGGAAGGTTGGGGATGCTTTCTCCTTCATGCCAACTCAAATTCCTGACAAGTATCCTGTTCAGCCTATGGTAGAGAGGGGGGCTGGTATATATAAGCACATTTACCGGTGTTCATATAGCACACAGAAACGAAAGTAAACTGTGACACATCCCATGAACATTTTATCAGCGTCAATGGTGACCCAAACGATCACATGTAAGTTTCACCTTGCTGCACTCACCTTTCCTTTCCACATTGCCCTCCATGCTTGCCCTTTAGTTCTGTGCATTATGATTCTTTTCACCGTCTTCCCTGTTAACCTTCACTGCTCCCTAAAGCCCCTTTCCCATAGGCATGTCTTTGTGTGTTTTGTGACCAGCTCAGATGTTTGCCTTTAATATTTTTATATTAAATTATACTCAAATTTCAAAATGGAGGCTTTAACCCTAGAATTACGTATTTATTTCATTTGTGTGTCTACTTTGGCCCTTTAAGAAAGTATTAATGAACATTCTGCCTTGTTTATATGGAACTGCTTTTAATAGTCAGTGCTCCTACGTGGATATGCAAAGTATTTTAAAGTGGCAAGAGAAATAAGATGACAAATTGGATTATTTTGAAATGACCACGTATAGTCAATAAGTACCAGTTTTTTGTTTGCATGTAATGTTGAGAGTCAAACTCAGAGCCTTGAGTGTCTGCCATATGCATTCTGCTCCTGAGCCCCATTCCAGGCCCAACACTGTTCCTTTTATTAATTGAATTTCTAACGCATGAAGTATAACTATCAGATTAACAATTTATCTGGCAAAATTTAAAACCGGTTAATTGGGGATGCTCTGAAACATAAATTTATAATTTGATATTAAAATGGTAACTGACAAACAGATGATCCATAGCATATGGGAAAATGAGCACAGAAAAATAATTAAGTGTACAATAGACACACACATATACCATATTTACTTTAATAATAATAATAAATCTTTTTTAAAGAAAGATACAAACAATGATGATAATTGTATCCATTTGCTGCAGTTACCATTATGTATCACTGACCCTGGGGTTGCAACTACTGAAGGTGACTTGCTTAGTGATGGAAGAGGTGAAAGGCCTCCTAGCCAAGTGTCATCAGTGTTAGAGATAGCTGTCTTTGCTCTGTGTTTTCATGTGGTTCCCTCTCTAGACATGTCCAATTATGTGTGTGTATTTATATATGTATATACATATATGTAAAGTTTATATATAAACATCAGTTAAATTCACCCAAATTACTTTGTTTTTTAACATGATTGCCTCTTGAAATTGCTCCCTCAAAAATAAACAGTTCCTCACTTCTTGATGATCCAGAGAATCCCCTAACCCTTTCAGACATGGTTCTTTGGTGGAACATTCCATCTCTAAACTATAACAAATTATAATGACACTTGAAATTTTAAATTATCTTTAAAAATCAGTGTCATTGGAATTTGCTATAGTGAGGGCTTATGGATCATTAGATCAATGGGGGCATGTCCTGGGAGAAGACGTGGTACCCTAGTCTGTTTCTCTTCTTGTTTGCTTACTGCCCTACAGTGGGAATGGTTTGTTCTGCAACACAATCTTTCCATGATATAATATATTTTCCAGGGCCCCAAAACAATTTGGCCATTACTCTTAAACCAGAACCCCTAGGTCCATAGGCAAATACAATCTTTTCTACTTACTAACTTTCTCCAATATTTTTGTTACAGTGACACAAAGCTAAAACAAATCCCCACAGAACATTCTATGAAAACTAGCAGTGTAATATAAAATTTAACAGTAAATTTAAGGAGCAAATTCACAAGAAAATTGTGAAATAGAAGAGCACTGAAGGATAACCTACTACCAAATTCCAAAGCACTGTACAGCTCTGTTGAAAGAGATTATAGTATAGCTTGAGAACATATGCCTTGGATGCATCAAAATTCAGAAGCATACTAAGTCAGTAACAAGGAAATTATTTAACCTCTTAGAAAATCTATTTCCTAATATGGTATGTAATTACTACAGGAGTTATGCAGACTAATAAAATAGCGCCTGGTCCACACTTTCAACAATATTAGAGGTTGTTATTATTAACTATGGCTTTGGTAGAATTTAAAAGGTGTAAAAACTATATAAATAAGTCAACTTTACAAAATAAAATCTCCCAATACAGTATGAAGTTTATATGAAAATTTAGCCTATAAAATCATTGGAATTAAAAATATGTATGTAAAATACGAACTAAACAAATTAGGGGACAAAAAATGCTTCTATAAGAAAGTTATTTGTCATATATTTAATATGCACAAAACTGAAGTAACAAGTCCAGAAGATAGTTAAATATCAAACATGGATAGAAATTACAAACTGAGTTCCACAAGACCCTGACCCCCACACACACAATTCGCCCTTTCCTCTGCGGGGGTCCTAGGCCCACGAGGAGTCCCTCTTCCTGTGCTGAGATCGGCGATTCAGAGGGGTGAGTGTGTGCACGCCCTGCAGAAAGGTCCCCACAAGGGAGTGCAGGCACCACCAACCCCTGCTGCAGGGGCCTCCTTGTTTCACACAACGCTGCCCTGCCCCCCGCAAGTTCGCCCTTTCTTCTGTGAGGTCCTTGGCCCACCAGGAGTCCCTGTTCCTATGCTGAGATCAGCAATCCAGAGGGATCCACAAGCACAACTGGCTCCAGTACCGTGAGGCCCTAAGTGAGGGCAGACCAAGAAAATTCCCCAAGTACACTGTAACTCACAGCAAAGATTGGATCAAGACCCCAAGACTCTCCTGGCTGCATTTGAAGGAAGAGATGGGCAGGCACCAATGCAAGAATTCCTCCAACAACATGAAAAACATCATGAAAACACCAGAATCCAGTGAGCACACAACAAGAAGACTTGAACACCCTATTCCAGGAGAAGTAGAAGAAAAAGACTTTAAATGTTACTTAATGAAAATGATGGAGACCTTTAAAGAGGAAGTGAAAAACTCCCTTAAAGAAATGGAGGAGAAGACAAACAAAAAGCTGGAAGAAATTAATAAATCCCTCAAAGAAAACCAAGAAAAAGCAATTAAACAGGTGAAGGAAACAGTTCAAGAATTGAAGATTGAAATAGAGGTAATAAAGAAAACACAAAACGAGGGAACTCTGGAAATGGAAAATCTGGGTAAATGAACAGGAACTACAGAGACAAGTATAACCAACAGAATACAAGAGATAGAAGAAAGAATCTCAGACGCTGAAGATACTATAGAGGAAATAAACTCATTGATCAAAGAAAACAACAAATCCAACAAATTCTTAACACAAAACATCCAAGAAATCTGGAACACAATGAAAAGACCAAACCAAAGAATAATAGGGATAGAAAAAGAAGACTTACAGCTCAAAGGCCCAGAAAACATATTCAACAAAATTATAGAAGAAAACTTTCCAAACCTAAAGAAGGATATTCCTATGAAGGTACAAGAAGCATACAGAACACTGAATAGACTGAATCAAAATAAGAAACATCCCCTCTCCATATAATAATCAAATCACAAAACATACAGAATAAAGAAGGAATATTAAGAGCTGCAAAGGAAAAAGGGCAAGAAACATATAAAGTAAACCTATAAGAATTACACCTGACTTCTCATTGGAAACCATGAAAGACAGAAGGTCTTGGACAGATGTGCTGGAGACACTAAGAGACCATGGATGCAAGCCCAGACTACTATACCCAGCAAAGCTTGCATTCACCATCAATGGAGAAAACAAAATATTCTAGGACAAAAACAGATTTAAACAATTCGTAGCCACAAACTCAGCCTTACAGAAAGTACTAGAAGGAAAACCACAAACCAAGGAAGCCAACAACACCCACAGTAACACAGACATCTAACAACCCTCCACCAGCACAACTCAAACTCCAAATTCTACCACCCAAAAAATAAATAAATAAATAAATAGACTGGAGTTAATAACCACTGGTCATTAATATCACTTAATATCAATGGACTCAATTCACCTACAAAAAGGCACAGGTTAAGAGAATGGATACAAAACAGGATCCAACATTTTGCTGTTTACAAGAAACACACCTCAACCACAAAGACAGACATTAACTCTGAGTAAAGGGTTGGGAAAAGGTTTTCAATCAAATGGCCCTAAGAAATAAGCTGGTATGGCTATACTAATATCTAACAAAATTGGCTTCAAACTAAAATCAATCAGAAAAGATGGAGATGGACACTTTATACTAATAACAGGAATAATCCATCAGGATGAAGTCTCAATCCTGAATATATATGCACCTAATATAAAGCACACATATGTAAAAGAAACATTACTAGAACTCAAAGCACACATCAAACCCACACATTAAAATAGGAGATTTCAACACTCCTCTCTCACAGATGGACAGGTCAACCAGACAGAAACTTAACAGAGAAATACGAGAACTAACAGATGTAATGAATCAAATGGACTTAATAGACATCTATAGAACATTTCACCCAAATAGGAAAGAATATACCTTCTTCTCAGCATCTCATGGAACCTTCTCAAAAATTGATCACATTCTCAGTAACAAACCAAACAACCACAGATACAAAAACTTTTAGTAACCACCTGTGCCTTATCGGATCACCACAGAGTAAAGTTAGAATTTAACAACAATTCCACCCCCAGAAAGCCTAAAAACTCATGGAAACTGAACAGTCAACTACTGAACCACTCCTGGGTCAAGGAAGAAATAAAGAAAGAAATTAAAGTCTTCCTTGAATTCAACGAAAATAAAGACACAACATACTCCAACCTATGGGACACTATGAAAGCAGTGCTAAGAGGAAAGTTCATAGTACTTAGTGTCCACATAAAAAAAAACGGAGAAAGCACACATTAGTGACTTAACAGCACACCTGAAAGCTCTAGAAAAAAAAGAAGCAGAGTCACCCAGGAGGAGTAGAAGACTGGAAATAACCAAACTGAGGGCTGAAATCAACAAAATAGAGACACAGAAAACAATCCAAAGAATCAATGAAACGAAGAACTGGTTCCTTGAGAAAATCAACAAGATCGACAAACCCCTATCCAAACTAATCAAAAGGCAGAGAGAGAACACTCTAATTAACAAGATCAGAAATGAAAAGGGGGACATAACAAGAGAT
>PVIU01006585.1:14023-46305 GCA_004026605.1 Ondatra zibethicus
TGCCACAAAATTGGAAAATGTAAAAGAAATGGACAGTTTTTTAGATAAATACCATATACCAAAATTAAATCAAGACCAGGTGAACAATTTAAATAGACCTATAAGTCGCGAGGAAATAGAAGCTGTCATCAAAAACCTCCCAACCAAAAAAAGCCCAGGACCAGATGGTTTTAATGCAGAATTCTACCAGAACTTCCAAGAAGAGCTAATACCTATACTCCTTAAGGTGTTTTCGCATAATAGAAACAGAAGGGTCATTGCCAAACTCATTTTATGAAGCTACAATTACCCTGATACCAAAACCACACAAAGACGCAACCATGAAAGAGAATTACAGACCAATCTCACTCATGAACATCGATGCAAAAATTCTCAATAAGATACTACCAAACCGAAACCAAGAACACATCAAAAAAATTATCCATTATGATCAAGTAGGCTTCATCCCAGAGATGCAGGGCTGGTTCAACATACAAAAATCGATCAATGTAATCCATCATATAAAAAAACTGAAAGAAAAAAACCATATGGTCATTTCATTAGATGCTGAAAAAGCATTTGGCAAAATTCAACACCCCTTTATGATAAAGGTCTTGGAGAGATTAGGGATACAAGGTTCATATCTAAATATAATAAAAGCAATATACAGCAAGCTGACAGCTAATATCAAATTAAATGGAGAGAAACTCAAAGCGATTCCACTAAAATCAGGAACAAGACAAGGCTGTCCACTCTCTCCATATCTCTTTATATAGTGCTTGAAGTTCTAGCAATAGCTATAAGACAAAATAAGGCTATCAAGGGGAATCGAATTGGAAAGGAAGAAGTCAAACTTTCGTTATTTGCAGATGATATGATAGTGTACATAAATGACCCCAAAAACTCTACCAAAGTACTTCTACAGCTGATAAATACCTTCAGTGATGTGGCAGGATACAAGATCAACTCAAAAAAATCAGTAGCCCTCCAATACACAAAGGATAAAGAAACAGAGAGGGAAATCAGAGAAACATCACCTTTCATGATAGCCACAATAGCATAAAGTATCTTGGGGTAACACTAACCAAGGAAGTAAAAGATCTATTTGACAAGATCTTTAAGACCTTGAAGAAAGAAATTGAAGAGGATGCCAGAAAATGGAAGGCTCTCCCATGCTCCTGGATTGGAAGGATCAATATAGTAAAAATGGCAATTCTACCAAAGGCAATCTATAGAGTCAATGCAATCCCCATCAAAATCCCAACAAACTTCTTCATAGACCTTGAGAGAACAATAACTAACTTTATATGGAAAAACAAAAAGCCCAGGATAGCCAAAACAATACTATACAATAAAGGAACTTCAGGAGGCATTACCATCCCTGACTTCAAACTCTATTACAGAGCTACAGTAATGAAAACAGGTTGGTATTGGCATAAAAACAGAGACGTTGACCAATGGAATTGAATTGAAGACCCGGATAATAATCCACAAACCAATGAACACCTCATTTTTGACAAAGAGGCTAAAATTATACAATGGAAGAATGAAAGCATTTTTAACAAATGGTGCTGGCATAACTGGATGTCAACCTGTATAAGAATGAAAAATAGATCCTTATCTATCACCATGCACAAAACTCATGTCCAAATGAATTAAAGACCTCAATATAAATCCGACCACACTGAACCTGATAGAAAAGAAAGTGGGAAGTAGCCTGCAATACATAGGCACAGGAGACCACTTCCTATGTAAAACCCCAGTGGCACAGATAATAAGAGCAACAATGAATAAATGGAACCTCCTGAAACTGAGAAGCTTCTGTAAAGCAAAGGACACAGTCATTAAGACAAAAAGGCAACCTACTGAATGGGAGAAGATATTCACTAACCCCACATCAAACAAAGGTCTGATCTCCAAAATATACAAAGAACTCAAGAAACTAGACATTAAAATTTCAAATTACCCAATGAAAAAAATGGGGTACTGAACTGAACAGAGAATTCTCAACAGAAGAAGTTCGAATGGCCAAAAGATACTTAAGGTCATGTTCAACTTCCTTAGCAATCAGGGAAATGCCAATCAAAACAACTTTGAGATACCATCTTACACCTGTCAGAATGGCTAAAATCAAAACAGCAAGGATAGCCTGTGCTGGAGAGGATGTGGAGTAAAGGGAACTCTCATCCATTGCTGGTGGGAAGGCAAACTTGTGCAACCACTTTGGAAATCAGTGTGGCGGTTTCTCAGGAAATTGAGATTCAACCTACCTCAGGATCCAGCAATACCACTCTTGGGAATATACCCAAGAGATGCCCTATCATACTACAAAAGCATTTGTGCAACTACGTTCATAGCAGCATTATTTGTAATAGCCAGAACCTGGAAACAACCTAGGTGCCCCTCAATGGAAGAATGGATAGAGAAAGTGTGGAATATATACACATTGGAGTACTACTCAGTGGTAAAAAAACAATGACATCTTGAATTTTGCATGCAAATGGATGGAAATAGAAAACACTATTCTTAGTGAGGTAACCCAAACCCAAAAAGATGATTATGGTATGTACTCACTCATTAGTGAACCCTAGTTATAAACAAAGGACATTAAGCTTATTGCTCACAAGCCTAGAGAAGCCAAAGAGCAAGGTGAACCCAAAGAAAAACATATATAGAGCTTTCTAGAAATTGGAAGCAAACAAGATCACCGAGCAAAAGTTGGAAGCATGGGAGTAGGGATAAGGGTTGGAGGTAAGGGTGGGGGTTGGTGAAGGGGAGAGGGGAGGGAGAAGGGAGAAGGGAAATACTGGGGAGAGCTTGGGGGAGTGGGAGGGTGGAGATGGAGGAAGGGTGGATATTGGAGAAGGGAATAAGATATCTACATTAAGGGAGTCATTTTAGGATTGGCAAGAGACTTGGCTCTAGAGGAGACCCCAGGTGTCCACGGGGATGTCTCCAGCTAGGTACTTGGGCAGCAGAGCCTTGTCCCATAGTCACATTGATGAATATCTTGATCATCACCATAGAAATTTCGTCGAATGGATGGAGATAGAGACAGAGACCCACATTCACATCAGAGCAATGGACTGAGCTCCCAAGGTGCAGTCGAAGAGTAGAAGGTGGGAGAAGATGAGCAAGGAAGTCAGGACCGCAAGGGGCTGGTCCACCCACTGAGACAGTGTGCCTGATCTAATGGGAGCTCACCGAATGCAGCTGGACCAGGACTGAATGAGCATATGATCAAACCGGAATCTCTGAATGTAGCTGCCAATGGCGGCTGACTGAGAAGCCAATGATAATGGCACTGGGACCTATCTCTTCTGCATGTATTGCCTTTTGGGGAACCTAGTCTATATGGATGGAGGAGGGAGGGCCTTGGGCTTCCCACAGGGCAGGGTACCCTGCCCCTCTTAAGGAAGCAGGGGGAGGGAGGAGGGGTAGTGGGGGAGCGGGAGGGGACTGGGAGAAGGGGAGGAAGTGTAAATTTTTGAATGAAAAATAAAAGAATATGAAAAAAAATTACAAACTGAAGAGTGAGTAGCAAAGATCAGTAACCACACTGTCACATTCAATATCATGAGTAAAAGCATAAATCAAAACTCAAAACAACAAGGTATGTTCCAGAAGTGCCTAGAATCGTGAAGCGTATGATTGCCACGTCCCTCAGCCTTGTCTGCAAATCCAGGATTTAGTAACAGTAACAAAATTGCCATGTTGATTTTCAATTACTGATTTATGGAAGCCCCAAAAGCTTGGAGTAGTGCAATATATTTTTAACATCAAATTGTAGAAGCTTCTGGAAAGATGCTGTATAATTCACATCCGAGTTTTATTCGCTTGTTATTTTGTCTCCTGAGCAAGTGTTGAGCTGGACTCTGTTGAAACAAAGACATACACCAGAAAGTCCACACTTGCAGAGTCCACAGGGTATTTGGAGCATACGGGTATAAAACAATACAGCATTCTTTCAGTAAACTGGGACGTCAATGACATCATTGATCCAGTTGTGTCCGGAATAAAATCTGTGGGCTAGAGAGATGGCTCGGTGCGTAAGAGCACTGATTGCTCTTCCAGCAGACCCAGGTTTGAGTCTCAGCAGCCACACAGGGGCTCACAACCACCTGTGAGTGCAGTTCCAGAAGACCCACCACCCCCTTATGGTCGCTGTGGACACTAGGCACAAACATGGTACACACACACAAAACCACTGAAAAAAATTAGCTACTGACTTCTTAAAGTGGTGATTTCACCCTATGGA
This sequence comes from Ondatra zibethicus, assembly GCA_004026605.1. Classification (NCBI taxonomy): domain Eukaryota; kingdom Metazoa; phylum Chordata; class Mammalia; order Rodentia; family Cricetidae; genus Ondatra; species Ondatra zibethicus. Next base: position 18,261 of record PVIU01006585.1, read on the forward strand.
TCATGACCCCTTTGGGGGTCAAACAACCCCTTCACAGGAGTCATATATCAGGTATCCTTCATATCAGATATTTATATTATGATTCGTAAGAGTAGCAAAGTGACAGTTATGAAGTAGCAACATAAAACCATTATGGCTGCGGGGGATCACCACAACACGAGGAACTACATTAATAAAGGGTCGTAGAACTAGGAAAGGCGAGAACCACTGTCTTAAAGAATTTGGGATATGATTGCCTATACACCTTGTCCTGCTGGCTCCTCAAATGAAATATTAAACAAGATTGATTTTCCTATTTGTCATTCTATTAATCTTTACAAGAGCCCCCAAGACAAGTTGTAATTATCATTTTATACATGAAGGTACATAACCATTTAAAGGATTAAGGGGTTTTATGCTACGCCCCAAGAGCAGAGTCTAAGGTTGGTTGTTCCTGAAATCTGTACTGCAATAGCACATTGAAAATTCTTACATTGCAGTGCTCATGCTAGCAGCTAAGTAATTACGACTGAAATAATTAACTATTTTTCTTTAAGTCTAGATACAAGTTCAAAGTAAAATAAAATAGCTAGTATAATGCAGACAAGATAATTAAAACAGCGTTCACTGTATATTTTAATTCTTTTTTACATTTTTCAACTCCTTTCCCTTAGGTGTAAGTATATCACACTGCTATCCTTTAAGGCCATCCAGCGTTGTAAAGACTGGGACACAGAATGACTGGTTATCAACAAGCAGGACAGACCTTTTGATAAACTTCCTGGTTAGTGTCATGCCTTCCACAGAGTGGAAGTCATACCATACTTTGCTGTTTGAAAGTCAAGGGATTCGTGGGGACCAGCTCTGGAGGAATGAGCATTTCCCTGTTTACCCCTTTCTCTGTGTGAGTTCTCTTTGCAGTACTAATGTGTATATAATAGGTTTTGAAAGAAAATAAAATGGCTAGAGCACAATGCATCTGACTTCAAGATTATGCTATTCTACTGGTGGGGACAGGTCATTCTTGGGTTTCAGACATTCAAACAGATAGTGACATTATTATGTTCTTCAGGGATTTTTAACATTTTACTCAAATATTTCACTTTTATAGTTGAGTTAATCAGTGGAGATTCTTGTCTCTGCTTGCAAGACGTTTGGGGGGGTGTTTATATCTCCCTCCAGATGTGAGAGCTGTCAATATAGTGTGGCTAGTTCTACAACTGTCTCATGGCTGCCTTATATATTTGAATTATATTCTGATTCTGGTGCCTAGTCACAAGTTTCCATCCTGAACTTCATCTGCTTTCTATTTCATGCACCAAATATCTAAGTATTTAATGGGAAACTGGAATGAAAATAACTAATGAAGAGACAAAAACATGATCTAGTTTTCTTTCCTTTTGGAAAAAGATTCATTCATGGCACTGTTCATCTAACTCTGGATGCTTTCTTCTGGGGCCTGTGAAAGAGAGGTGCGAATTTCACTTCCTGGGGATGCAGCTCTGCAGTTACCTCTCAGCACGATGTAGGCAAAGCACAAAACTCGGCCTCATGCTTTTCCCTCCCTCTAGTCACTGCCGGCATCAAGGGTGAGGATCCTTACCCCATGCCGTGTGTTCTCCCTGCCTGTGCAGAGTGATGGCTCGGACTGAAGCATAGTCTGCAAATGTGTAAGTAGAAGAAACCATCCAGGTTTGGGAGAAATCTGTGAAGAAAAATCTAGTCAAATAAAATCAAAACTGGTACAATGGTTTTGCTAAGTACCATATAATTAGCAATTTAAGAGATTCTACCGAGTTTAGTGAACTTGACTTTGTTTTTCTGTTGGAGGAGGCACTAGGATTTTCTTTTTAACCACTTCTCACTATTACAATCATTTTGACTAAAGCACAAATTCTGAAATAGCATTGTAAAGTCAGTCCTGGAAGCCATACTAGTCAAAAGTCTAGATCTGAGAGTTTCAGATAAGGCTAACACAAGCATTAATTCAACAGTTTGCTAGACTGTAAGATCCTTCAATATTAACACCATATTTTTGCTATAAAAGTATACATAAAATACATGAAGTACCTCCTACAAATGCCCTGATGTCACATTAAACATATGACAACCAATAATTAGAATATCATTAAATGGATAAAGGAAACATACCTTTTTATAAATGTTACTGTCATTTTCTTTTGCAATCGTCTCCTCGTTCATCATCAAAGCACCACATAGAATGGCATATTAAAGCTTGCTACAGGCCATTCTCTTTGCTGAATTAATTGTGAAGTTCATATATGACCATATGGCCACCCCATGTTCCATTGAAGTGGTTTGACTATAAAATAGGAGGGAAAAACATATTTCTATCCCCTAGGGTGGAGAAATAAAAAAATTTAAGGAATAAAAAAATCAAAAAGCACAGAGAACTCTATCCTATTGGTGTGTGAGTTATGCCAGAGTACAGTCATGCTCCAAGATAAGCCCACGTGACGTTAATGGGCAGCTCAAAGTCTCCAGCCATGCTGTATGCATATGTTACAGACAATTTCAGTCCTTAAAGACACCTACTGGATGTTGCACAGCAAGAACGCTATATGACAGCTATGCTTTCTCCTAAATTATGCAAAGAGAAGCCTAAGCAATTGGAGTTCTTTTTAAAGAATGAAATGATAAACTATAGCCAGACTTAGAGTCAGTTCACTAACCATTGTAAAAGTAAATGTTCAGACTAGCCATATCTGCCTTTGGCATTCCTCTGTCATGCCCATGGCAGGCCAGAGAGAAGAAGCTCTAGGATAGAGATTCCCTTCCCACTGAAGCCAGGGAGCATGAGCTAAGACTCTGCAAGAGAAAGGTGCATACACACACACACACTGCTTCCATCTGTCAGTCTGCCCTCTCGATTGCATAAGCAGTATGCTATCTGTGAAGTTAAGCATCACCGCCCTTGACATATACTAAGGGAAAATATAGTTTTATAAATAAATGAATGGATGAATGACATCAATATACTAAGAGTTAGCACAAATGAAGAAAAAAAGCACCAACAACAGATTAAATTCTCATGTCTATTAAATAAAGCTTTCATTGGTTTTTACTGGTCTCTTGTTATATTACTATATTTATGAGAAATTAAACACCTGTAAAATATCAGTATGTCTGGATCCAATTCTTTTCTCATCTGACTGTTACTTTTTTCATCTTTATAACTTATGAGTTAGGGTTCACAGAATAATATAGTTTGACTATGTTTAGAACATTTCTAAATACCCTGTAATTAGAATTTATTTATAAATGTGTTATATTTGTGGTTTAGAATAATACAATAATCGGTTAAGAACAACACAATAATTACTTAACTATATGCTTAACCACATTTACTTTATTGTTGATTTTCCTCCTATTATACTATAAAGAAATCTAAAATTCTAAGCACAAGTCTATATGTTTAAAAAAACACATCTCAAAATCCTTGGCCAACCTTATCATTATAACTTGATGAACAAATGCATCAAACCCAGACATGGCTAAATGAGCTAAATGTTTATAACATGGTTTAATAGCTATTCATGCATAATGTTGTTTTAATGATTTTGTTTTTCCACCAGAATAGAATACGGCATTTGAGAGCCTTGCCGCGAGGGCACACTGACCCCTTCTAATCTCTAATGAATCTGTTATTAGCCTAATAAGGATCTGGTGCCTGGTATCTGGTGATGGAGTACTATAATTTTAGTGCTAACCATGTGAATGTTCATAGTAAATGGACAAAAGAAAATGGGCAATTACAACTCAATAATGCACAGATAAAAGGCAGGTAAAATGACTTAAAGCAGCCATAAGTTCACCAGTTCTGCGTTTAGTTAAGAATCTAAAGTCTTAATAAGACGAGGCCATGACTTTACTTAGAACCTCTCAATGAAAAAAGATACGTGAAAAGCGCACACAGGAAGTTGAAAGAGAGGAAGCTCTAACGATCATTTTTCATTAACTCTTCAGCACAGCACTAATATGTATTGACAAGATTAATCTCTTTATCTCTTTTATAATAAAATAGGAAAAATATATCAGAGCATAGAACATACAGTAATATATGATAATGTGTGATCACAGGTAAAGTACAGAAATATTAAATCTATAATAATATTAAATATATAGATTTAATATAAATAATATTAAATCTATAATAATAATATATAATAATAACTCAGCAGTTAAGATTACTCGCTATTCTTCCAGAAGATGCAGGTTTGATTCCCAGCATTCACAACAGAAGCCTCATAACTGTCTGTAACTTCAGCTCCAGGGGATCTAACACCTTTAGTCTCTGTAGACACCTGCACTCATGTGCACGTATCCACCCGCAAATATATACACACATAAATATATGATGTCTTATTTTGTCATTTGATGGTACTATAGGAATTATTATATTTAAAAGAATGTTATTGGAATTCTTAATATAATAATTCCTATACCATCAAATGACAAAATAAGACATCATATATTTATGTTCTAGTAAAAGAAATATACAATTAAGAAATTATAACTTATATTAATAAAATTTCAGACAAGCATGATGGTGTATGACTGTAGTACAAGCTACTTGGGAGACTGAGATTGAAGGATCACTTGATCCTGGGACACTCTGTCTCAAAATACAGAGCAGCAAACAAGGAATGGTAAAATGCAATGGAATCTTAGAGGAGACACTAAGTCATTGGAGGGGACACAAAGAGGCAGCAGAGGGAGGATCCTGGAAGTTCCCCTAGAAATAACAAATAAGCAAGTTCAATAGAGTAAATGGGACGATCCAGTAAAATGGGAGGGGTAGGAAGCTCCAGGGTTCAAAGGGAAAGAAGTTAGGAAAGATATTCCAGAAAATAAACAGTATCTGTGAAGGCCTAGAAGACAGAGAAAGGAATGTCACTGCAAAACAGGAGGAAGTCCATCATAGGTGGACCATAAACTTAACAGATCACAAGCAGAGACCTGAGATGAAATAGGTCCAAACATGAAAGGACAGACTGCAGGGCAGGAGCATGGAGGAGCTCGTGCGCCGGAACAGTGACTCATGGTGATGTGCTCAAAGACAGGGACAAGGAGGACACAAAACTGATGGGTCTGAGAGATTTAGATGGCAGAACAAGCTACACGGGTTTACCCCTTGATTCTATGTATGACGAGGGGAAAAGAACACACTTCGTATTTCCACTGGAGCAGCTAAGTAGATGGTGACATTTCTCCATGTCCCTAATTTAAATTGAGACAAGGAAGACATGGTTAGGGAGGAGAAAAGAAAGAAAAATCAGAAGAGGGTGAAGAAGATCCAGAGTATTTACTTCCGTTTGGGAAGTTTTCGCTTCTAGGCACTTGTGAACTATTTAACTATAGACAGCCTGAACATATCCAAACACAAAAAGTTCTAAAGATCAGAATGGAGACATTAATTTCGCATTAGTCCTTGAAGAGCAAGGATTCCAAACCTGAAGATTATGAGGGGTTTGTCTTTTGAGTTCTTAGGACTAAGCATATTAAATTAAAGTGTCATTTTTTTCGTGTTGAACACTTAATGCACCCCACAAATTCACCATGCGGTGCTTCATTGTCATCCAAGCGCAAGAATTTTCTGCTTTTCGTCAACATTTCATCTTTGACCTGTGAGTTATTTAGAAATGTTTTATTCCAAGTATTCAGATATTTTCCAGACTCTCTTTCTAAAACTGACTTCTAATCAATACTATTGTGATCATATAGCAAATAGAACTTGTCTTTTCAATTTTAGGGGGATGTTTAACCCTTGAAAAGGCTTTGGATTCTAACATTGTTGGGTACAGTTGATACAAATGGATAATCTAGACATTAATCCTGACTGGTTTTCTACTCTGCTTGTTTATCCACTATACAGACATGTTCAACTGTAATTGCCTCATCTGTTTCTTTTTCTGCTTTCAGTTCTGTCAATTTCTGCTAAATATATCTTTTTTATAAAATCAGTTTTATTGATATATTTTACTTAGCACAGTGCATGCCATGTATTATTGTTTCAATACTGGTTTTATTTTTCTTAATATGTTCTTTTATATTCTATTTTTCTTGAAGTTGGCCTTCAAACTTAATATATGTTTTCATATGGCAATGTGAACTAACATGCTCTCCCCCACCTGTGTCTCTCTGTCTCTTCCTTCCTTTTTATTTTTTAACTAAAATATAATGTATTTTATTAAAGTATTTTCATATATAATTTGCATTTGTCCATTCCCCTCCCCCATCTTCCTTTCACCTTCTCCTGCCTATGTCCTTCTTTCTCCCCAACTAGTCCACTCTACCTTCATGTCACATATATCCTGTTTCTCTCCTTTATTTCCCCTCCCTCTGCTTAAGACTTCTTTTTCCTTATCAAGACCCCCTCTCCAGCTTCATGACCCATACCCGCCTATATATATAGCTTTAAGTCTTCAGTCAACATACGAGAGAAAACATGCAATATTTGTCTTTCTGAATCTGGGTTATCTCACTCAATATAATAATTTCCAGATCTATCCAGTTTCATGATTTCATGATTTTCTTTGTGGCCACATAAAGCTCCACTGTGCCTGCATAGCACCTTTTCCTTATCCACCTTGAACAGTAAAGCTAGCTCTGCTTCACTTCCTTTTCATTATGAATAGCCAGTTTTTCTTAAGTATATCTCAGAGTTCCATTATTAGGTGTACACATATTCTAGATTAGCCTAAAACAAGGCCTGAGCTGCTCCCATGCTCACATGGATTACAAGTTTGTTCCGCCATTCCGAACCATTGCCTTTTGTTTGTTTGTTTGTTTGTTAGAGTTGATTAAACCTAGGACCTTATGGATGATAAGCACATTCTCTACTTCCAAATTCTATTGCCACTTACTGACCTTTTTTCTGCTTTTCTTCTCTTTTTCTGTGATTTAATATCTGTTGGTACTTCCTTTTATACTACTCTATTGACTTATATGTTTCCTTTTCTATAATTAGTCTATTAGTGTTATGATTAGTATTAGTATCAAAATACATGTCACCCTATCACTCTACCTGCAGATAATCTTACAGTATTTAAAGTGTGATGTGAGCAGCTTAAACAGGGTGATTCCATTTCTTTGTTCTACCTATTGTGTTATCATATTCTTGGTTTCAATGCTCCACTTGTTATAAACTCTATAATACATTATTCTTAGTGCTTCAGTTATAATTACAAAGAATTTTATTTTGAGTTTTCAAGAGAGGGTTTCACCATGTAACCCTGACTGTCCTGAAATTCACTCTATGGACCAGGCTGGCCTGGAACTCAGAGATCTGCCTGTCTTTGCCTCCTGAGTGCTGGGATTAAAGGTGAGTGTCACCACATCCAAAATATAATTTTAATAAGAAAGAAAATTCACTTGTGTTTTCCTTCCTGTTTAGCACTTCCCACTGCTCTTTGGTGCTTTGAGTAGGCCTAAATTTTCATCTCACGTCATTTGTCTTGAAAATGAAGAAATTGTTTTAACATTTCTGGTAATAACAAGCATTGTGACAAATTTTCTTGACATTTATCCTTATTCTGCTTGGTTTTAATGATCATTTTCACCAAGTAGATTCTAGCAGAAAAGCTTGGCAAGGCTGATGGTTGTTGAGTTTTTTTTTTCCTTTGCTAATGTAGCTTGCGCCATTTATGATAAGCAGTCAGCAATGATCGTTATCTTTATTCCTTCCTGTGTCGTGTGTCTCTCCCATTCCCTGCCTGCTTTTATGATGCCTCATTTCCATGTTTTTATCAAATGATCATCATGTACCTTGGCATGATTCACTCTGTGTTTATCCTTAAGGTTACGAGTGCATTATGTTCATCACCATTGGGTGAGTGTTAAGCACTATGCCCTGGTTTAGCTGTATTTTAAACAGCTGACATAACTCATGGGTTATAGAAGCTGTAACCCTCTTCAGTGGTTGGCTTCCTTTTCTACGTTTTTTAATCATTTATGTTACTGTGTCTTCACACCCACTGATCTTTTCTTCTCTTTCTCCAATCTTCCAGCCAGCCTATCTTTTGCAGTGTTTATTTCAGATTATTTACTTTTCAGTTCTCAACATTCCATTTGGTTATTTTCCACTGTCTCTATCTTTTTCCCAATTATATTCATGTTTCACTTTAAATATCCTTCCACTTATCTCCACAGCATACTAAACGATCTGCCAAATATGAAATTGCTATTTTGTAAGTAACAGCTACGTATGAGCCAGAATTCATTAGCACTGCAACTCTGCCTTGGGTATAACGGAGTCACTGACCCCTTTCAAAATAATGACTGGTGAAAATTTGAGAAAGTAGTTAGAGTTTCTGACACATAAGTATAGATGCTAACTAAACTAATGCACCAGTATAACATGTGTGAGGAAATGTCTGGATCGTGTGCATGAAAGGATCTCAAAAGCAATTTGCTTCATTTTCAGAAACTCATATTAAGTTTGGGCATTAATCCAAATGACCATCACAGCATGGTGATCATGGTATCATGGTGTGTCAGACAATACTTCCCACAAATCATTATAATAAAATGATAAAGTCTAAAAATGGGAAATGAACTCTTGGCAGGGAAAACCAAAATAAATGTTTCCAAGTGAAATAAAGCCAGCAGTGTCTCTGAAGCAACATAAATAGAAAACAGTAGCTACAGAGAAATTTTCTGGAGAAGACAGAACCCTGTTGTGTGGCCAGGCAAACCACGCCACCATGGGATCAGCCAAAGCACCTTCCTTTGGTCCTGGAACAGTTCCTTCTAAACAAAAGTTACGTGAGATTTAATTCCATTTATTGCAAGTTTTAAGGTAGAAATATAATCTGTGATAAAGAATGCCAAATATACAGTTTTGTGATTTAAATGATACTGTAGGGGATAGGAGTGAACACTTGATCCTTGAAGTTCCGACACTCAAAGGGCAGATTTTTCTTTCATTAACCTCACAAACTTTGCTTTTCTCCAAGTTGCAGCCACCTAAGAGATCCCAATTAGCCAACATGATTAGGAACTCAAGTGTTCCTTTTGGTTTGTTTTGGTTTCTCAGTTTATTTGTTTGTTTCTGGGGACCGGGATGAGATTACCAATCACTATTCCCCCAAGCTGCCTCCTCAAAATAGCCCTAGCTTTGGCATTTAAGGCATTAAGGGTCTTTGGTAATTACGAAGATGTTTATTTTCAACAGTGCCTGTACTTTTTCCTTTAGCTAAATTATCATAGAGGCTTCATTCTTCAGTCTGTGCTGTGCTATGTTTTAAACAAACTGCAATACCCCCATTTGAGAGGACTCAGTAGACCTCACTTATCCATTCTGTTTAGGAGTCCCTCACCACACTTCAAGCTCCCAGCTATCCTTGAAGGGTAATTTATGTGTTTTAAGTACGATTCAGCATTCTGCAGCCTCAAGAGGGGACTGTAAACAATCAGAGCCCAGATGGGGTAATTAAAGTATTTCACTCTGACAACAGCCAAGGCATACTCCTGTTTTTCCTGAATGACTCAACATTACTAAGAAACCTTGTTAGGTAAAATAAGTAGACCAAGTCCACCTCAAAGGGCTCTCTCAGGCTACCAACACTCTATTGAAAGTGTTTCTAACTCTCCATTAGTCCTGAACACTAAATTTTCTGAAATCACATTAATGGGATGTTTAAAAACTTTTTTTCATATTTGACAAATCAATATCCAAAGTAGCCTGATAATGGAACTTCTGTAGAAAGAGATGTAACATTAACTTACAGTCTTAGGCAGACGCTTTGCTTTCTACTAATTAAAATAATTAGCTAGTAGTTAAAAATAATGCTTTTGTCAGATTAGTTGTACTTGAACCAAATGAAAACATTGTGGCACTAAATTTGGGGGGAACACCACCCCAATGTATTTAAATTCTCTTGCACAGGCTGTCTGACAGGAGTGAAGGTCTTTAGTTTACCCTTCAACTGTTGGGTGAATTGCTTCCTTTCTAATATCTTTGGGAAAACTCCAGAAGGGGAAGCCGATTGTGCTCTATATGCCCCCAGTATAAAAATCAGGTCCCCATAGCCAAAGTGAAATGAAGCATTATGGTAATTATCCGGGTTATTCGGGGGAAACGAATGTGTGAGAGGTGATTTGGGGAAGTTGTTTTCTTTCTGCTTCAGTTGCAAACAGGGCTGTTTCAATGACTTGCCCATGCTGGCACAGTAGTTCCTTCTGAGTCACTGCATGACTAGCATACACCGGAAATGCTTTTCCTGGAATGTGTGCCCAGTTATCTGTTAGATACATGTCATGAACTTTTCAAAACCATTGTGTATCTAAGCACTCAGACAGATACATACATTCATCTTAGAAGTTTGAATTTTGCCAATCTTAGAAATTCAAGTCTTACTGGAAAGGCCTTTGTTCGGTTTCATCATTATCTAAAATGAAATCTACACCTAAATGGTTTCTATCTGCTAACTAAAGAAAAGGGGGTTTATTACATTTAAATTCCTAGCAAGAAATCAAAGGTTCGCCCTACCACAGCAATCTCCTGATAAAAGTTGAGAGTCTACAGAATGGAAACTTCTGGCCTAAGAAAACTTATGAAATTATAATGCTCAGTCAGATTAGGAACTACACAAAAGAGGAAACGATTAGCTTGTTCAATGCTGTCTTAGGGTTTCTTTTGCTGTGATGAAACACCATGATCCAAAAAAAAAGGCAAGTTGGGAAGGAAAGTAAGTTGTCTTATTCTTTAGCATTGCTGTTCAGCACTGAAGGAAGTCAGGACAGGAACTCAAAGAGGGCAGGGTGCTAGAGGAAGGAGCTGAGGCAGAGGCCCTGGAGGAGTACTACTTACTGGCTTGCTTTAAATGGTTTGCTCAGATTACCATCTTATAGAACCCAGAAGCAGTATCCCGGGGATGGCACCACCCGCCATGGGCTGGGCCCTCCCTCTTTGACCACTAAATGAGAAAATGCCTTACAGCTGGACCTCACTGAGGCCTTTCCTCAACTGAGGCTCCTTCCTCTGATGGCTCTAGCTTGTGTCAAGTCGACACACAAGACCAGGAAGTATAAATGCTGTGTTCATTTCAGAAACAACTCAAGGGAGAAGAAGTTGGTTTGAACTCACAGTTTCAAGGAGATTTCAGTCCAACAGGAAGGGGAAAAAAACGTGATGTGAGAAGCTTCATCTGAAGCAACAGGAGCTTACCACAATGGCAGTCCAGATGAAAAAAAAAAGCAGAAACATTGGTGGGTATAATTTTCAAAGGTCCTCCCTTAGTGGTCCAGTTTCACTCACAAGACTCCACCTCCTAAAAATTGCTGCTGGTGGTGGTGTGTGTGTGTTTTGTACTCAGACCACAATAAACACATACAGTTATCCTAAGGCCAAAAATATCCTTCTTAAAAAACCATACTTATGTCTTTCTCCATATATACCCATTGGAAGCTTTCTAAAGATCTTAGCCTCTTAAATTTTTAAACATGCATAAATACATGTATTTGTCTTATAAGTTCTCAGTTTTGCTAAAAGATTGTTAGTCTATCCTATTCTATTTAGCGTTTATATATGCTAAGACCTCAGAATTACCTACACCAAGTCTACTGACCCAAAAGTTATTTTGGCATTCTAGTTTCTTCTTATAAAACTTCAAGATAACACATCATATATAGTTATGGTCAAGTAGCATTTATAAAAGTGATTGGGTTCTAAATCAAGTATCATTAATACTAAAAAAGGATAAATTTCACTATAAAATATAAGAGAAACAATGTTCACAAAAATATTATCACTCTCTTAATGGTTCAGAAATTTCAAAATATAGATATAAAAGCAATTGGTATAGTGTATGGATTTTCCTCAGATCCACCTTTCATTCACCAGCAGATACTTTCTGGTTCTGACTTCAAATCATGTCACAGATAAAACAGCTTCTTACCATTTCCATATTCATAGCTGCTTAGCTGAATCTACCTTCAGCTACTCTCTGGAGCGTCCTGATATTTTTATTTCTAGTCTTTTTTTCTCAAAATTTTATTCCACAGCTAGCAACAAGGTGACATTTCTAGGAATAAATCAAATCATATCTCTGTCCTTTTCTCAACTTTCCTAGAGTTTCCTAACACTCTGAGTAAAATATATGACTTATTAAAATGCCTCAAGAATTTGGTTCTTCTCCAAATTTATATCCTGAAACTTCCTATCCCAAGACAGGTTCAAAGGTCATCTGGCCACTCATCAGAAATTCAAAAATTCCATGTTCATCCTCTTTCTTACGGTTTTATCCATTTTGTTGTCTATCCTGGTATATCTTTGCCTAACCACTTAACATGAAAATCCTTCATCAGTTTTATGAGGGTCACTACCAAAAAGAAATCTCCATAGAGATGTCATCCCAACTACACTACCTGTTAAAATTCTTTTGTCTTTCCCACAACCCTCTCATGCTCTCTGGTCCATTCTGGTTGATTCCCATCCTTCCTCCAGATAGTACCCTCTTCTGCTTTCCTGCGACATGTATTCCGTGACTTTTCTCCTCCCCTTAAGCTGTCATCTAAGAATAGATGAAAAGACAGGGAAGATACAGCAGTGATGGGATTACAGTGAAAAGGGGGAAAAAAGAGGGAGATAAGGGAGGGAATGCAGGGAATCTTAACACTAAGATCCATTTGAGGGGTCACATGGCCCATACCACAGTAGATGCTTGTTAAAATATAGACTTAGAATGAAAAATTTATATGGAATCATCAAATAACAGGTATAAAAAGTCTCAACTAGACAATTCTTGCCACCAAATGCAGCCTCCAGTGCCAGAAATGTAATTGAGATTTTGGCCAAAGGGGCCTATGAAAACCCACAAATGACTCAGGTTGTGGTCCAAGCTATTGGGTTGCTCTCCACAAATTGATGATAAGGCCCTTTTGCTGAAGACAATGTTGACATATCTCATTGAACATGGACTCGCTGAACTGTTGTTTAATAGCCTTCATCCCTACTTACTAGTGTTCATGGTACTGGAAGGTATTCTTCATGCTACCAGAAGAAAAGATAAATACCAACTCAGTACAAGCCCTTTAATCTACAATGATGACCTGCCTCCATGATACGCTGGTGCAATAGTAGCACCAAAGTTACGGAAGTAACTAAGCACTACCTGATTGGATTTATGGCCCACTCCATGGGAAGGAACCCATGTCGAACACTGAGTGACCAACAACCTGAGACTACAAAGGCCCTGGTTCTAGGGGAAAACCAAACACCACTGTTCTGCTAAAGAAACATAGCAATAAAGTGCCTCTTAATGGCATTCTGCTTGCTATACTAACAGATCAGTGTCTTGCTCAGTTATCATCAGGGATTCCTTCTCCTGCAACAAATGGTAACAAATACAGAGACCCACAACTGGACCATGACCAGAAAGTGAGAGGCATTGGAACACTCCGTCCTGAATAGAATGTCTTCATCAAACCCATCCATTCAGGGCTTTCACCTCTCATCTCAGCCCTGCAGAAATACCTGTCACCCAAATTTCCACTATATACACTCAGTATGTGAAGATCTTAACTCTAAAGTCTTAGGAAGACATCTTTGTTTGCATGTGGGAAGTAATACTTATGTATTTATGCTTTTTCCATCTTCTCTCCCCAAAAAAAACTTACTGAGCTGCAGTTATCTCATCTGTGTATACAGCTGGCGGTTTTCTGTTTATTCTGTAAGCCCCACTTTCTTGGATTCACGTCTGTATACAAGTGCAAGAAGTCACAGGGATTCCTCTCTGTCTTAGCAAAACATGCTGGAAAATCAAAACTTCAGACTATTTTTTAGGTTCAGTCTTCTTCCTCTTTGAAGAAAATAACCTCATGTAAAGAAAAATACAGGTAGGTAACTAGTTACTTTGAGAGTTCCTAATTTTCTTCAGTCACATTTCCCCTTCACTATGATTTTTAAGAACATCATAAATACACTTACTTTTCTCAATGTAATCAGAATTCAATTTTGTATTAAAATTCAGGAAAGGTATAACATCCTAAGAAAAGCTTTGTTTTAGATATTATGATGATAATAAGTCAAGAAATGTTCATCATAATAGAAAATACACCATTTGCAGCAAATATATTTGTTTTATCAAGAAGAGAGGAAATAAAAGATTGTATGGAAGAGAGTCATTCTTTATTCTCAGAAGCTAATGATGCAGTTGCGTTTAACTTCATTCCAGACTGTAGTTTGATTGCTTAATAATTGTTGTCTTTACAAAAACTCTCTGCCTTTCATTGGTTTGGTACTTTGTGTCATCATTTTCCTCAAACACATGCAACCCACAAACATGTCAGACAGATTGAACTAGAATTTTTTATGCCTGCCTGACATCTACTTTTGAAACATGGGAGGAAACCATGACCACAGACATGAAAACAACATGAAGCATCATTCTACATATATCTATTTTATTTTACAATTCATATAGTTCCCACTGAAAACATTATAGATAGTTCTGTATTGTGAATGAATAAATTTTTATAGAGTAGAGAATTCATTTGTATATTTATGTAGAACACAAGCCTCCAAGAACATCATGTTTTTACAAACCATGAGTTGTCTTCCTCTGGGGAGGTTTTTCTTTTCCCCTCTTCTTACCCTCACCATCCAGCTTTGAATAAAGTTTCACAGGCACTTTGTACTCACCACAAGGAACAAGGAGTCTATGACTGCAAACAGAAGCAGAATAGCCCCCGCACCTCTTCTCTATAAAAGATGTGAAGTCCTGAGAGAATAAACAGAACTGGAACACAATGTGGAGAGAATGTTGCAGAAATTTCAGTTAAATGGAGCACTCTTGTATGTTGAGATCCAACTTTTAGGACTAAAAAAGAAAAGAAAAAAGGTCTGGCTTGAAAGAGAGGAAAAAACTCTCTGAGATTATAGAGAGCAAAGAAGTGTCACATGAGCCGGGCGGTGGTGGCGCACGCCTTTAATCCCAACGCTCGGGAGGCAGAGGCAGGCAGATCTCTGTGAGTTCGAGGCCAGCCTGGTCTACAAGAGCTAGTGCCAGGACAGGCTCCAAAAGCTACACGGAGAAACCCTGTCCCGAAAAGCCAAAAAAAAAGTGTCACACAAATAGGAACAGGAGCAACAACCTGAAACCTGTAACAGTGGCTCCAGTGCCACTTTCTCACCTTGGCACCAAGTAAATCCCAAAGACTCAGATGCAACTCTGGGGAAGGGAGGAAGCCTGAATCTGCTAAGATTAAACGTTCCTCGCCGTAATAAGAAGCGGTGAGAAATAGTAATGGAAATGTACTTGCATTCAGAAGAATACACTTATAATCCTTGCAACCCTGGATATAAGAATGGTATTAGTGCCAATATTGGTTAAGCTATGAAAATCTAATGCTTCAAAGAATATTTTGATTATATGCTAAGACATAGCTGAGAGCAGAGTTAACATATTTTCTTGTCTCAACAAACTAATGGCCTATTTAAGATTCTCTTTGTATGTATCAAAGTTTTTCCAATGAATAGAGGCTGGCTAGTCAGCAGACAGTAGGGGTAGGGAAAATTCTGGTAGATGATGCACCATTAAAATGGTGAAGATAAGAGTATAGTAGCTCCATGATGGGTAAATAACACTTTAACTTTCTTTATCTGCAAACTATAATAAAATACCTAAGACTTGGCATTTTTTACACAGCATAAATCCATTTCTTACTTTTCAGGCATTTGGGGAGATGGAGAGGTACCTGTAGATTTTGATTAGGATCCATTCTTTCTCAATGATATCTTCTCCATCAGTGGAAAGAGAAAGCTACCCCCAGAGTTTTTCAGTAATCCTAATCACAAGGGCTCCACCCTCATGATTTAATCATCTTCTCAAAAGGCCCTTCTTAAAAAATATAAGATGTATTTTATTAACTCTTTGAGAATCTCATACACTCATACAGTATATTTTACAATGTTCACCCATCTACTCCCCCCTTAGCTCCTCATACATCTATCTACCCCCAACTTCGTGTCTTCTTACTTTACTAACCTACTTAGTCCAATTCGTGCTGCCCATATCCTCGGGGTATGGGGCAATCTATGAGTGAATGATTGACATATCAGAGCCTATACTCTTAAAGAACACTGACTCTCCCCCTTCCAGCAACTATCAATTACCAAAAGCTCCTCAGCGCAGGGTAGAAGGTAATGAGTCCCTTCCCAGTCCGTGCTGGAATGTTAGCCAGTTTGACCTTGTGCAGGTAACCACAGCAGCTGTGAGTGTGTGAGCACAGGGCTCCTCTTGTCCTCTTACATCCAGGAAATGCTGCTTCTTCCATTCCTCCCAGGTCCCTGCCTCTTAACATCTTTCTTCAACCTCTTCCATGATGGCCTTTGGGCACTGGAGGAAGGGAAAGTGATATAAATGTCCTATTCATGGCTGAGCATTCCCCAGAGTCTTGTTATCTGCACTTTGAACAGTTGGGAGTTTCTACACTAGCTTACACTGCACAAAGGGGCCTCTCTGGTGAGGTCTTGAGAGCTACACTAATCTACAAAGCTAGAGATAGGACTTTAAGATCTGGCTAAGCTGTATGAATAGTAGTTGAAGTGCATGAATAGTAAAGATACAAGTTTAATGGACAATTTAATACTATTGTCATTCAGAAAAACAATAGTAGTGAGACTACCCTTCTGGGGACAGGGAAAGGGGTTATGAGTTCCATAGCTACAGATTCTTTGCTGGACTTATAAGACTAAGCATGCATTTCTTTCTAGATAGCAAACTTTAAATCCAATCAGAAAGTGGTTGGTTGTCCCAATAATATTTGTGCCACTATTGTACCCAGAGGATAATCTTGCCACAGAGGTTATTGCTATAGCTTGCAGAGTTCACAGTGGAGAACGACTTGTCTCCCCTAACAACCTGCATAGTACCATCCAGTACTATAAAAGTGAGCCAGCAGAGAGGAAACTTCTTAATCGATGCCAACTTGATTTCTCTGTGTCCTAGGAAAAGTGTCTCACCATCGAGTTCCAGTGGGAAACCAAGAGCAACAGCAACAGTCTACATTGCTTGGGTAATTCTGGGATAGCCATGAGCAACAACTCAAAAGGATACTTCCACACCTGGCACTGACTTTTAATTTGGCTACCTTTAAAGGCCCTATCTTTTAATACCATCATGTTGAGGTTTAGGAATTTTGAAGAAACAAAAACACCCCCACCCCACCCCCAAAAAAAACAAAAACAAACAGAACTTAGGCTATTTTTCTTAAAAGATTATTAAGAATCAGAGTTTTCTGGCCAATAAAACAAACAAACAAAAAGCAAGCAAACAAACAAAACAAAAAACAAACAAAAAATGTAATGGGGAATAATATAAACCCACAGGTGAAAACTGAATACTGTTGTTCAGCTAAATTGACAGAGCATCAAGATGGCTTCTCAATATTTATGTTTATACTCACAGGCAAACATTAACCAAGGAAGCCTCTTTCCAGTGAACAGTAATTAATACAGAGATTCATGGCTGCATAAGATGCTGAGAACAATTTATGTGTGAGCCCTCTGAACCAAACACAGTCCTCTCTAAGGCTCAGGGAATAGTGTTGAAGAGAGACCCAAAAGAATGTAAGAGTCAGAAAATAGGGAAAATTTTTAAATTTTAAAAGAAGAATCAAATACCAACAAGTTTCACTGTTGTAACCATGAAGTCACAGCAGCTGTGGATTCCTGCACTGGGTCCCCATAACAATGTGCTCATTAACATTCAGGCCCTGGTGGAGGGAGAACTCACTTCTGAACCATTTGTTATTGATAGATTCAGAAATAGGAATCGTTACCTTACAGTCTATACCAACTCATGACTCTTCTAGTCTCCGGTTCAAATCCAGGGGTCACACGGATGGTCCTGGTTAAACTAGATGAATCACAAAACATGATTCTGAGAAAGAGACTGGTAAGGATTAGGAGGTTGGGGTTCCACAGGGTGGGAGAGAGATAAGAGACGTGTGCAGGAAAAAGTAATCAAAATGCATTGTTTACATGTATGAAATTATCAAACAAAAATAAACAATAAAAAAGAAAAAGTGTTTTAAAGAGTAGAAATTTTCACATTATTTGACAACATGAAGTTCTGTGCATGTCAAGGTAGGCTTTCTCCAAAGTGGGGACACGGTGCTCCCTCACATGTACTCTGGGGAAGCAGGGCAACAGTGGTGTTTCTCCACAGAAAGCAGATTAGGGGAGACTATGACTGAATTCTGCCTCTGTTACTTATTTTCTATGTGAGGAAACTGAGACACAGAGTTGTAAGGTAACTGACGAAGGTCACATCACCCTGGTTTGTTTTCTCTTGTTTTGTTTTCAGACAAAGCCTCTTGCGGCACATGCTTGCCACAAACTCACAACATAGAGGAACAAGACCACTCCAATCCTGACCTTTTGTCTCCACCTCTCCGGTTCTGGGATTACTGGTGTGCAATCCCCCCCCACACACACACACGTACTGGCCCTATGCTCAGTTTTTACTGCTGCTCAATAGTTAACATTTTTCCCCTTGCTTCTCCTGCTATTTTTTAAAAACTGGGCATTTTCCTTTCCAAGGCCAAAATACTAAAATTTGGAAAAAGAAGAAACACAGATCTCAGCCATCCTTAGCTACTTAAATGGAAGCAGCACTGGCCAAAAATTGTATAAATAAATAAACAATGCTAAAACCCTAACTTCAGATTAAGCCTTAAGTTCCAAAAGCCTTCAGCCTTCCTCTGAAATAATTGCTAGTAAAACCTCAGAGCATCATTCTATCTGCCAGGCTGACCATGGCAGCAGTACAAGCCATAAAGGAGAGAGGATGTGAAAGACAGGCAAACTAATAGGAAAACCCAACAGCCTGCTTCTAGATAATTGAGGGTTGACCATAAACACCTAGGCAATCACAGAGCAACTTGAATACAAATATTCTGATAGAAGATAGCTTCGTTTTATTAAACTTGCATATACTTTCGACAGCTTGAAATTTGTTTTCCAGAATGATTTTCGGGCTAGTAGAAGGTGAGCAAAGAAAAGATCCAGCACAGAAAGCGCCATCTCCACTTGGCCTAGGGCTTTGTACTTGTGGCATTGAATGCATCCTTGGAAAAGTGCATGTTAGTTATTCTGTGAAGAACTTCCTACTCCATCTCATGCCCCAGGAATGAAATTCCATAGTACACTTCTTTTCCCTCATTAAAGTAGAACTGTTTTTAAGGGCAGCCACATATTTAAACTACTCTGAACTCTCAAAATACTGAGCACCAAGCACTTGACATTCACAAAGGCACTGTTTCCAAAATTTCTAACACTCTAGTTGTGGGATGCAATGTGCTAGTAAAAGCAAATTTCAATTTGGCTTTCAAGTGTGCTTTGGGTCCTTCTGGGAGCTGGCATTAAGGGAGATGGGGAAGTTCATATGAAAGTCTGGATTTCTGGATTCTCTTGAAAGGAAACCATGGCAAGGCATCCCCACATTCCTCTCTGACACCCAACTGCTAGAACTCTGTAAGACTCTATTTTTAAGTAAACAGGCCACCAGCTCACCACACTTACCACCAAGCCTTCTGCTTACTTGCAAATGCCTCATGGACAAATTAGGCACCTGAGTTCATGGCTGCAGCACAAAAATATATAATTATTCCATAAAATGTACAGCAGACATAAATAGTAAATAACGATGGTTTGAGTTGTTGATGTCATCTTCTGTACCGTGGCTACATTATATGAAACCCACAATTCTGCTTCAGAGAAATGAGTTATTTTGTGTGACTCTTTATCCTATTTTCAAAATTGGGCATCATAAATTCAAGAAGGGTATGAATTTTCTGTATGCTATGAGGTTTTCTTGTAAAAAAGAGGCATGTAGGTTTTAAAAGATCAAAAACTAAACAAAGTAGAAAAGTGGCTCATTGATTTGTAATAGAAGGACCATGTTCTGTGAGCTACAGAAGTAGGGTTCACCCCAGCAGAGTCATAATTACCTGAATCTTCCTCATACATCCATAGTGTATCCTTCAGCTACCCAGACCATTGAATAAGAAGCTGTTATTGGGATAACGTGTGCTTCCACAAGCCTTACAGGTGATTCTGGTGACCACCAACATTTGAGAGGTCCTGATCCAGAGCATCCCTACTAGTGGTCATCAATGCACAGGACACTCCCCCCAGTGATCAGAGCCTCACTCACCCCCAAGGCACAATCTCAGTAGCAAACTGACCCATCTCTGGCTGGAAATACATTTGTTTCCAACTTATCCCCCAAATAACAGGCAGGCTGAGTCTCATCCTGAGCTTCCTAACTCTCCTACGTGTTGGGGACCTATCCAAAGAGCTTTTCTGCCACCTGAATGCCTCCTTCGTAGTCAATAGTCATTTGAACAGAAGTCATGATGTTGCCCATGAAGTATTTATCATGGAAGCCCAAGGAGATGGGAAAGGACGAAACATTCATCAGTGGTGGGGACCAGATTGAGTAAGGATCCAGGTTTGGCTAGTGATGACCCTGACTTAGCAAGCAGAGGGTAAATTCCTGTGCCCAGAGGTAGCTGATAATCCATGTAGTGTTGTCCACTCTATCTGCAGAAAGATAATCCAAAGATGCATGTATATTCCCAAAGTTTTGGCTTTTTATTTATTATTTTTATTTTTCTTATAACTATGCAAAGAAAATAAAATGACTTTTATTTCTCCCATACAGACACACGCAAATGCCATGTAATATACTCAGAATAGCATGCAAATATAATTATTGTATCATTTCATGCTTTGACATAGAATTAGGACACTATTTTAAGTTTCAAACCAAATCTGAAGTATTCCTATTAGTTGAAGGCACGCAGCCATGATGGGTAAGACTCTGCAAGGGTTTGTATTCTAGACAGTACTACATACTCTTTGATTCTGAATAAGTGTTCAATAAATGTTAAGACCTTTTTTAATTTCCACAAATCAATTTTTTTCTTTGACTTTTCTATCACTTGGAGAGAGAAAATAATTAACTTTTCTATCAAAGAAGAGAGGAAAATATATCTTCCCAGAAAACAATTCATAATTCTTTGGGGTTTGGGGGATTGCAGTTCTGTATAAACATATAGACAAATCCAGAGGGGGCAAGGAGTCTGCACAACTGTACTGCAGTCAGATTTCAGAGCCTCACACACTTAAGCAATAGCCCATGTTCTCTTTGTTCAACCACACTGTCCCCTGATAATGAGGTGGAGTAATGATGCTAATTGTCTCTCCACTAAAATTTCTGCAAAGGGGCTAGAGTGATGATAGCTCACCAGCAGTGTGCAAGAGGGCCCTTTCATGCAGTCTTTCTCCATCCTTCCCATGGCTCTAAAGAAGACACAAAATGTACCATTGGCCCCTACAAAGAACTTGAAGGTCACTGCCATGACTTCCCTGCTTCTTCCTTAACAAAATATTGATACAAAGATTTATCGCAATAACCCAAACACACTCTGAGCCATACATTTTAATGATGAGCTATTTTTAACTAGACCATGATTCTTTTATAAAGTTTTAAACAGTTTAATTAGTTACCCCACAGTATAAGCTCCTAACACATTGTGTCTGATTTTTTTTTTATATTTACACTGTAAATTTTTGAGTGGTTTTCCCTCCATTGTAGCTTGGCAGCCCAATTACCACATCAGCCTTCACCATGAGCACAGGATCACACATGCAACTTCCTTCCCCATGAGCACGTGAGCACAGAGCCACAGTCTAACGGGACATCTGATTTTTTTCAAAGACGGGCAACTTGTTTTGTGAGTTATACCATTTCCTTCATGACAATCCAATCATGCCATCCAGACATTTAAAACTGGTTTTAGTTAGCAAATAAAATGATAAGTTTTACTATGGCATTTTCATACATGTACATAAGTTTATTCCTTCCTTTTCTCCTTTGTCACCCTAGCTTCTTCCTGCCTCGTGACAGTTGCTCTTTTGTGTCTGTTTTATTCAATTTCTAAAGCTTACCCTCAATTTAAGATAGCTGAGGACGAAGATATTTTCATGCTAGAGAGATGCGCCAATGGTTGAGAGCACTGAATGATCTTCCAGGGGGCCTGGGTTTAGCTCCCAGCACCCATATGGTGGCTCACAACTGTATACAACTCCAGTTCTGAAGGATCCAGATGCCTTCTTCTGACCTCCAAGAGAATCAAGACAGGCATGCACACAATACATAGACATGTACGTAAGCATGTAGGCAAAATAACCATATACATGAAATAATTTAAAAACATATACAGGAAGCAGGAAGAAACTAGGGGTGACAAAGGAGAGAGAGGAGCAAAATTATGTACATGTGTGAAAACGCCATACTGAAACTCATCACTTCATTTGCTAACTCAAACCAATTTTACATATCTGGATGGCATGATTGGATCACCATGGAGGAAATGGCATAATGCCATAAAAAGTTTCCCGTCTTTGAAAATAATCAGATGTCCCTTTAGATCATGGCTATTGTGCTCACGTGCTCTTGGGGAGGGAACTAGTGGTTAACAGTGTTTCTAAATAATTAACTTTCCTTTAGCTAACTAAATAATCAACATTTTAAAAAATATTACAAAGGTTTAACCCAGAGGATTAGGGAGATAGCTCAATCAGTAAACTGCTTGTGGTGCCAATAAGAGGAACAGGGTCCAGCTCCCAGAACCAATGGGAAAACCTGAACAAACATGCATGTGAAGTAATCCCATCACAGGCTGGACCAGCGGAGTCTGGTGAATAGCTGCAGTTTACTGACCAAAGCTAATCCCATCATGGGCTAGACCTGGGGGACGATGCAGCTTACTGATCAGAAGCCTAGCCTAATTGATAAAAATGGGCCACAGGTTTAGTGAGAGACCTTTTCAAAAAAATAAGGGGTGGCTGAAGATGCTGAACACCCGCCTCTGGTCTCCACAGACATACATGTGTGTGCACCCCGCACACAGACCGGCACTTGTACACATACACACAAGTACATGGGCACAAACACCACACACACAAAGAGAACTCATCCAAGAAAATGCAAATAATCTAAAGGTTACAATTTTCTTTTTAAAAAAATGTATCATTAGGTTGCCACATACTAATTCAGAAACTTCCAGAAGCAAACTTTCTCAGGGAAACATTTCTTCCCCTTAAACTCCTCCCTTTCCTGTTTCTCTGCTCCTTGTAAACTCTGTACATTTTCAGGGTACAGTGACATACCTTTGTCATTCTTTCAAGGTACTTAAATGCATCCTTCCAATGCGATAGCCTTATTTTTTAAAATATATTTTATTGATATTTATTGAGCTATACATTTTTCTCTGCTCCCCTCCCTACCCCTCCCTTCCTCCCTTCAATCCTCCCCCAAGGTCCCCATGCTCCCAGTTTACTCAGGAGATCTTGTCTTTTTCTACTTTCTACTTCCCATGTAGATAATCTTTTTTTTAAAAAAAAAAGTGTTCAACAAAATAAAACTCTACATACAGAGGAAAGATTATTTAATGATCAAATTTTGACCCTGTGAAACAGTTGTAGTCACTTTTAGAAGCGAGAGGAACCTCCTATCAGACCACACACGTGATTCCTGTGTGAGCCAACCCTACATTTCAAACTGTGTGGAACACATTCTGAGACATAGCAACACATCAATGACCTCGGTGGTACAGCATCAGCTGGCCCATGAAAAGATTCCCTTCCTTTGGACCACAGAATCATCACCCTCAGGGGACTGAAGGTTTCCCAAGAGCTGAGCTAATTGGTCCACTCAAAATGTGATGTCACTCTTACTCTCAAGCTTTTGAACAATCACGTAGAGAAAGATGCTGTGGCCAGGGTAAAACGACAGAAAGCCTAGCAGCTGTTTGTATATGCAAACCAACTCTGCTGACTATTTTCTGCATGACTTCTGAAGAGTTTCTGACATCACTATCTCTCTGTGTGCAATTCAGTAACTACAACAGCACCTACCTTAATAACCTCAGCAGGTTTATCCTGTTTCTTGTTATTAACAAACTTGTGAGCTTGCCATTGCCCTGCCAATGGAACATCCTTCAGGCCTCCCTTAAGAGAAGACACCAAGATCGCCATAGATGATATACAGTGTCTTTTCATTGTTGAACAGTCTATGATGCAGCATCCCCGGGAGTCTTGCTGGCCTTTACTGCTACCATCGTCAATACCACTCTCCTGAGTGACTCATCACTGTGGATGCTGTGAGAACTACCAGCATGGCGGCCACAGGAGTGGTGATAATTTCTCTACTTTTCCATGTTGGAAATAAAGAGATAACAAGTGTATATCCATCCTTCCTCTTACTGCCATCCGGTCCAAGAAACCAGCGCCACCTAGAATCTCTGTGTCACAGCTGCACCTCCCTCTTGGTAGACCTCAGTGACAGCCCAGCTCCTGCAGCATGAGCTATACTGAGGTACTGGGTTCAGTGCGGAAGCCCTGGGTGGTACTTACTCTTGCTGTCCAGACAGAAGCCAAACCTGATACCGCATACATGGAGCTGTGGTCCAGTCACCTTTCCAACGTCCACGCCCAAACTTCGACTCAGTTGTATGAACTTCAGCTGGAACAAAACTCTCCTGGCAACACTGTCACTTAAAGAACACATTAAAAACTGGACTTGCCCTGAGTAAATCTGGATCGAACATCTGACAAGGGTTTGCAGCCAGCCAACCCAGAACGCACAGTGCTATGGCTGAGCCTGCAACTGGCGTGATAATTTGCTGAGCAGATGTGCCTTTTATGATGGCTCACCTTAGTTAACATTAAAAATAATCCCCTTGATCTGAAACATGCTGGGAAAATGGGAAGACAATCTGCATCATGCTTTCTCTTTCCCTTTCAGCCTTGGCCTCAAATCGTTTTTCTCTTTCAAATATAACACATACTTTCTGGCCTCTGGGCCTTTGCAAGTGTTGTTTCCTCTATGAATCTTCT
This sequence comes from Ondatra zibethicus, assembly GCA_004026605.1. NCBI lineage: Eukaryota > Metazoa > Chordata > Mammalia > Rodentia > Cricetidae > Ondatra > Ondatra zibethicus. Next base: position 43,174 of record PVIU01006585.1, read on the forward strand.
CAGCTTTCTACACATGTGCTCTTTTAGTTTGGCCTTATCTTTCTGTGAGTTTCAAACTAAATGCCATCCACATGCCAACCCTCTAAGGCATTATCTGGCTCCAAAACTTTGCTTGGAGTACCCTGCTGTCCATTTTCAAGGTAACTTGATCTTCCAATGACATTACTCATCCAATGCAAAGCCCTATTGCATGTCTTCCCCAGGCTGATGAGGACAGTGCCACCCTCATGCCTAGTGTTTGCTATTGCATGCAAGCAAGAGGCACTCCAAAATTGCCTTCCAACAAAACTTCAATGTGAGAACTGAAACTCTGAACCTGTTTGAGTGAGAAGTTGTGTTTAGAGGCAAGGACTTTTAAATATGTGGCGCCTAAATTTTATATAGCTACATGAAGCCATGTTTGTATACATGGCATGAAAGTAGAAACAAAACTGTCTAGGGCAGTAAAAGGAACTAATGGAAAGGAAGAGGTGTGAAGAAAAAGAAGGGGTTGGAGACACGTGTTCAATATACAACGAATAAAAATATTCTTCTATAACCAAGTGCTATGTATACTGGATGCATAAAACGAAATATTCTCAAAGGAAAGAGTCACTGAATAAAGGAATGAATGAACCACTAAAAAGTTAGTTTGGACATTTGCTGTAAATAGCAAGAGAAAGTAGATTGCCCCACCCAGCACAAACTTTGCTGGACACACATACCCATACACACATGCCCACAACCTGCCACTAAGTCACCGAAAGCCCTTTGGCAATGCCGAAAACGTTTGCGTCACATAAAGGAGTCATTCGCCAGATGGACAAATTTGATTAACTATGCCATAGCACTGCAAACTAGTTGCCTTTTTCCAACTGGAACCTTTGGCGACAGAGCGCAGAACAGAAATATTTGAGTGGGTAAAGTTACTTTCTGAGTTAGACGGGGACACTTACTTACAAACAAGTTTCTCTTGACCAGAGCCTTTCTGACTATTCTACTAGATTCAGAAAGCATCAGACATGACACATAGCACTGGACAAAACTGGTCAGACATGACTGAAGTGGGGTCAGCATGAACAAATACGTGCTCAAGGACCTTCATCCACAAATGTAAACTGTGAAACACTGGTGAAAAGAACAACCCAAAATAAATTTAAAACAAGTACCCTGGAAAGTCCTTTGTAATGCTTTCCAGGGTACTACATTTTTTAACATTACACATAGAAAAATATTATATGGAGGAAAACGTCACCTTATGAGCCTTTCTGTGGGACCTTTTCTGTTTTAATGAATGTCGTATACATAGAAATGGTCTCTATAACAAAGCCTCGCTGAACACTATTTCTGGAATAGATCAGTTACTTTGGACTTTCCACTTTAAACTTGTGAGAAATTCACTTCTAAATATCTTTAGCAAGGTTATTTCCTTCTCAGTGTGGGATTTAATTCAAAAGGCCCAGCCAAGCTCACATGTGTGGTATTCATCAGACTAACCAAACGGAAACAAATTGACAAAATACCAAATGAATGATAGGGACATTTCTATTCAATATTTCTGTGAGCACTGAAAATTATGGGGCACAGGCATTTGCTCAGTTTTCAATGACCCTCAATATGTAAAGACTGGATGTGTTCAATCTAAGAAAAATGTAAATTAATAAAGAACACATTGTGGTGATAAGCTTATGAATAAAGATCATTTCTGTGCCTAGAGCAAGTACTGCTAATTTAGACAGTGCTGATGGAAGCAAAAATAGCTTGTCTTCTTAAGTAAAATGTGGTAGTTCCTGTCTCCTTCACTATGCTATAGATGCCAGTGAGAATGTTAGGTGTATTTTGACTTTCTGTTTACGACGTTGAACACACGCTGAAAAAGTTCCCATGGACTATCACCTACTACATGAATCAAAAAGTACAAGTTCACATGAACATGCATTTCAAAATGATCTGGTTTCCCACATTGGCAATAACAGAACTTGTGATTTTAACACCTCTGGTACATGCCGTGTTTAATAACTGCTTAATATAACAGCACAGTCTTTGTTGTGATCAATTGTTCGATTTAATACGTCTAGACTGTGGCAAATTAGTGGTTTTTTTTTAGATGGGATGACATTTCTGTCAGCAACAGTTTAAAACAACATTTAGATTGGAAAACAGAAAGTGAAACCAACATAGTGTATTCAAATATTAAAATGGAATGCTTATAATAAATTATCCCTAAAGTATCATAGATGTAAATTTCTTTGACTTTACAAAATCTCAAAGAGCATTCTTGAGCGCATCTTGAGGTTCTTTTTGTTTCTCATTTTTAAAACTGACTGTAAGAAAGAGAACCAAAAAAGCTCTGCCTTGCTCAGCTCATTTCCATCTTTCACAAATTGAGACTGTAATATGATTCTAATAATGGACAATAGTCTACATCAGTTTCCACATAATTAAGGAAATGTCTGTGTTTCTTTTGATTCCCTCCTATATTAACAAAGTGTCCCATTGGTTACATAGATCACCTGCAATTTCTTGCAGTATAGAAATACTGTTTCATGACCGCAGACAGAAAGGGAAAAGATCTTCACCAACCCTGCATCAGACAGAAAGCTGGTCTCAAAACATACAAAGAACTCAAGAAATTGGTCATCAAAAAGAACAAACAATACAGTAAAGAAAAAATTGGGTACAGACCTGAACAGAGAACTCTCAACAGAGGAATCTAAAATGGCTGAAAGACACTTAAGGAAATGCTCAACATCCTTAGTCATCAGAGAAATGCAAATCAGAACAACTCTGAAATTCCATCTTACATTAGTAAGAATAGCCAAGATCAAAAACACTGATGACAACTTATGCTGGAGAGGTTGTGGGGTAAAGGGAACACTCCTGCATTGCTGGTGGGAATGCAAGCTGGTACAGCTGTTTTGGATGTCAGTATGGAGATTTCTCAGAAAATTAGGAAACAACCTTCCTCAAGACCCAGCAATACTATTTTTGGGTAAATACCCAAAGGATGCTCAATCTTAGCACAAGGACATGTGCTCAACTATGTTCATGGCAGCACTGTTTATCTTAGCCAGAACCTGGAAACAACATAACTGCCCCTTGACTGAAGAATGGATAAGGAAAATGTGGTACATTTACACAATGGAGTACTAC